>MU224420.1:465150-485714 GCA_018584345.1 Thuja plicata
TATACCCTATTGTTATTGTAGAATCAATCAATAAAAAAGGCAATTGTATTCTACAATCACAAATGGTAATCTATTTCACTACAACAGTCACATATATTCTCTATAGGACGATCCAGATTTTACAACAGAAACTTCAGTTCTATTTGTAATGCTAAGACTGAAACAATGAGAAGAGACAAAAGAGAATTCAAATGGACACATGGAGCTGATAAGAGTTTTGAGACTTTGAAGTTGAAGGTTGTTTAATTACTTGTGTTAACCTTACCTGATTTCAATAAGGTATTTCAAGTTGAATGTGATGCGAGTGGAAGTGCAATTGCAGCTGTATTGACTCAAGAAGGTAAACCTGTTGCTTTCTTTAGTGAAAAGTTGAATGATGCAAAGAGGAAATATTTTGTCTATGATCAGGAGTTATATGCTATAGTACAAGCTATGAAGAAGTGGAGACATTACTTGATGCCAAATGAATTTGTGTTGTATACTGATCATAAGGCTTTACAATATTTGGGTAGTCAAAATAAGTTGAATCAGAGACATGTGAAATGGGTAGAGTATTTACAGAGTCACATTTGTGATTAAGCATAAGAGTGGAGTTTCTAACAGAGTTGTTGATGCATTGAGTAGAAGATCTTTGTTGACTGAAATGAGAATTGAAGTTCTTGGTTTTGATGACATGAAGAATTTGTATGAAAGTGATCCTGATTTTTCAGAGCAGTGGAGAGTGTGCAGAGCACCAAATTCAAATCAATCAAGTATGAAGACTATTTCATTCAGGAAGATATGTTGTTCAAAGGCATTCAATTGTGTATACCGAGAGGTTCAATGAGAACTAATTTGATAAAAGAGAAACATGGTAGTGGATTGGCTAGACAGTTTGGTATTGATAAGAGATTGAGTTTGCTGAAGGAGAGGTATTTTTGGCCTCAGTTGTATAAGGATGTTCAGAAGTTTGTAAGAAGTTGTGGAGTTTGTCAAGTTGGAAAGGGAGTAAGTCAGAAGACTGGTTTGTATACACCTATTACTGTTCCTGAGAAACCTTGGAGTGATATCAGCATGGATTTTGTTCTTGGCTTACCTAGGACTGCGAGAGGTAATGATTCCATATTTGTTATTGTGGATAGATTTTCTAAGATGACACATTTCATACCATGTAAGAAAACATCAGATGCAGTACACATAGCAGATCTTTTCTTTAAGGAAATTGTCAGATTGCATTGATTACCGAGTAGTATCATCTCTGACCGAGACAGTAAGTTTGTTAGCTATTTTTGGAGAACACTTTGGAAGAAGTTGGATACTGAGTTAAAGTTTAGTTCTACATTTCATCCACAGACTGATGGACAAACAGAGGTTGTAAACAGAAGTTTGGGTAATTTGTTGAGATGCCTAGTTGGAGACATACCAAGTAATTGGGATTTGATGTTGGCACAAGCAGAATTCGCATACAACAATTCAGTGAATAGAAGTACTAGAAAGACACCTTTTGAGATTGTTCAAGGCACACAACCGAGAGGTATATCAGATTTGAGAGATATTGTTGGCGAAGAGAAAAGAAGTGTTGAAGCAGAAGAATTTGCAGAATTTATGAAGACATTGCATGAAGATGTAAAACAAAAGCTGGAGAAAAGTAATCAGAAGTACAAAGACAGTGCAGACAGTGCAGACAGATCAAGAAGACATAAAACATTTGAAGTTGGTGATGTTGTAATGGTTCATCTGAAGAAAGGCAGATTTCCTATTGGAACATATGGTAAACTAAAAATGAAGAAATTTGGTCCTTGCAAAATACTGAGAAGACTTGACAGTGGAAATGCTTATGAAGATGAATTACCTGATGACATGGATATATCACCTATATTCAATATTTCAGACTTGTGTGAATATCATGAACCTGATGAAGAAGTGACTATACCATGTGATTATCCTAAGAAGTAGATAAAGGAAGTTGAAAAGATTTTGAAACAAAGAGTTGGCAGAAGCACAAGAGGAAAGGGAAAAAAAATATCTGGTAAAGTGGAAGAACAAATCGATTGAGGACTCATCTTGGATTTCTCAATCTAAGTTGGATTCATTTCAGGTTGGACCTGATACATGATTCAGGGAATCATTTCTTGTAACCCCAGGTGTCTGATGCAGGAGCATCTTGGGTCATTGGCAATCCTGCTCAACCAAAAAGATGTTTGTTTTGTTTTGAAGTTGCTCGGGAAATACTCTGCTACTCGGGCTTTGTTGCTAGGTAAAGCTTGTCTGCTGCTCGGGTTCTGTTGCTCGGGCATGCTTATTTCTGTCGCTCGGTAATGCTTAGCTTTGTTGCTCAGGCATGCCTGTTTATTTTTTGTCACTCGGGTTTGGTTCCCTGCTGCTCAGTCATACTTGTCTCTGTCGCTCGGGTTGGTCTTTTGTTGCTCGGTTATGCTCTTACTGACAGGTTACTGATTTTCGGTAATCTCCTGCCCGAGATGCTGATTTTGGGAGTTGGATCTTGGGCCGACTTCTTCATTTAATTTTCGTTGCTGAATTGATTTGGGGTCTCTCATTGGGATATGTGTGGACCTAAATCTGGGTCTCTCTTATAGATTTGAGCGCTGACCTCTTTGGTGGACTCTTGTATATGTTCTTAGTTTAGGTATCAATCTTAGGGCAATAAGACAAATGTTTAGATATTGAGATCGAAGGTCTGTGATCTCTGTTGTATGAAGCTCTCATTGTAATTCAGTGAATATATGGCTGAAACCGGGAAGGCCTTACAATCTGGCATATAATGAGTTTGATCAATTAATGATAAAGGATTACTGTGTTTTCTTCTCTCACTGTGTTGTTTGGCTTCCGCATTGGTTCTGCAAGGTGGTTAGGTGTTTTGGAGTGCCTTTGGCCCCATCTACTTGCCCTCCTTGCGTCAAGAGCCCTACCTCCAGAGGTTAGGGATGTTTGTCCTCTTCCCCAGTATTGTGCACAACATAGAGATACTACCAGGTTCAAAGGAGACAAGGGACATAGGCCACAGCAGAACAATGATCTCAATAGGGCCACCAAGAAGATCACACTGGCTACTTATGATGGCACTAATGGTGCGAGTGCACGAGCTTGGGTGCGCAAGCTGGACGTTTATTTATCCTGGAGACCCATGCCTGAGAGAGAGGCTATACATTTTGTTCTCTTGCATTTAGACGGGGTTGCTTATGACTGGTGGCACCATGGATTAGTCACCCAGGATCACGCCATGGTCCATTCCTATGCAGAGTTCACTGAGCGGCTCATTACTAGATTTGATCGTAAAGACAGAGCTTTACTATAGGGAGCTGGCACATCTTAGACAGTCACAACACGTGGAGACTTATGTTAATGAGTTCCAGCGTATTGCAGTCACAGGACCTGATATGCCTCAGAGGCGTAGTGTGATTCTGTTTATAGAGGGATTGCAGGACAGGCTTAAGGGGTTGGTACGAGCATTCAGGCCAGTCACCCTCAAGGAGGCCATTGATGTGACATTGAGACTAGACACCACTCCTACTTATCAGACAGATAAGAAGCCATTTAGGGATTCTCGGCCTCCACAGAAGACCAACACCTCCCAGGGTAGAGGTGCACCATCTTCTAGACCGCCCCGGATGGACCAGGAGACGAGGAATGATTTGAGGGAACTATGCTTCTGCTGTAAGCAACCATGGGAACCTAGACACCGCTGCCTTGGTAAAGGCAAGGTTAATTTGATTGAGGTGACATCTGAGATGGGAGATGAGGAGATACCTAATACTAATATTGAGGATAGTCCGGAGGAGATCGAGCGGGAGCACCCGCAGTTGGAGTTAGACACTCATGAGCCTTTGGCATCAGCCAAAGTGACTATAGCTACCCTCTCCAGTTATCCCAGGTTTCACGCCTTTCGTTTGAAAGGTACACTTCGGGGTGTTATGAGCTTGGTAGACACAGGCGCCACACACAACTTTATTGATCAGAAGCTAGTTGATAGGCATGGGTTGCAGTGTGAGGAGTTTGTTGGTTTTGGAGTGAAGGTTACAGATGTTGCAGTTTTGGGCTATACTAGGAGGATCACTCAACTTAGCATTCAGATGGGGGATTATACTTTGACAGATGATTTCTATGTGCTACCGCTAGAGAATTATGATGTGGTTTTGGGCATGCAGTGGTTGCAGGGTATTGGGCTATACATTATTGATCACCACCGTATGCAGTTAGAGTTCCTTTCTGGAGGGAAGAAGACTATTTTGAGGGCAGCTTCAGATGGTGGACATAGAGAGGTGTCTTCTCGCAGGATGGAATCTATCATTAGACATGATGATGTGATTTGGGCTACACGTTGTTATGTGAAGTCCAAAACACCTACACCTCTGGATGGCAGGGTATTTCATGTTAATATACAGTCAGTGATGGACCGGCATGGTCGATTTTTTGGTGATATACCCCCTACTGTACCTCCTGATACAGGGTTTGAGCATGGGATAGAGATGGAGGATGGAGCTAAGCCAGTAATTACCACTCCATATCGTCATCCTAGACAATATAAGGATGAGTGTGATGTCCACAAAATTAGCAGGTATTGGCTGTGGTTTTGTTAGCTCATTATCATGACCCTCGTGAGTTGACGCCTGGTTTTGAGGGTCCCAGTTGGCAGACTCGCTATTTTTAGTAAGTCAGTTGGTCAGTGTTTATCTCTGACAGGGCAGTATCAACAATGGTCAATGCTTCAGACAGTGTTCAGAGTAGGCAATTTTGTGGCTGGGGATTTACTAATTATAGTAAGTCTATTTTTGGCAGTTGCTATTTTTCGCATTGCTATTTTTGGCTATTTCAGTTTGGCATGATCAGCAGTGGATGCGGGACATATCGCATAAGTTCATATTTATTAATTAATAGTTATTAATTAATATTTATAAAATATTAATTAATAATAAAGCCACATTATTATAATAATACTTTAATATAATAATGTTTTAGAAGTTGATAATTAAAAGAGCTGTGAACTGAAGCTCTTTTTGGGAAACTGTGGCCAAGGACGAATTATAAATATGAGCTCATTTCGTTGGGATTGGCATTCGATTATTGATTAAACTTTTGACTTTGTGGCTCTGTGCCGGAATCTCTGAATTGTGCCCTTGCTGAAGTATAAGGGTTTCTGAGTTCTACATTCTTGCAAATGTGCTGAAGTAGACATTTGCTTCATCTCTCTACTGTTGAATCTATGGCTAGGAGAGGAAATTTATGCTGAGTTTCATCATTGTATTTGGAGTTTGTTGAAGAGTGCAATTACACACTGAGGGTGTAATTGTTTCAGATAATTCATTATCAAATTGGGTCCTGTCTGAAAGAGGATGTTTCTTGCAAGAAATTGAGAGTTGTATCAAATCGCAACTCATTTCTGGAAGGATCGATCAAGTCTGGGTTAGCCGCGTATGAAAGAGAGGAGGCCCGCATTTATTCTGGGCTGGCCGAATGCACATTGAAGAGCCGTGTGGATACACTTGGGCCCGCTTTAGGTCTGGTGGTCGGGTTTTGGCCAAGTGACCAAGTCTGTCGTTTCTGGGTAGAGCATACACGGGTGATTGGAGGGATCTCTGCTGGCCACGCGTGGAGTAGCTGTCTGGCGTGCTAGAGTGTCAAACGCAGGCATAAATGCAGGTCGTGTGACTAGTTTGTGGCAATTCGCATGCTGGTAATTACATCACAGTGAGGACGTGGATGTGTGGTTAGCAATCATCACAACTCCGTACATATATATAGCAAATACCAGGTTTTATCTCATCATTGCATTTGTTAAACAATTGATGAATGTATTTTCCAGACTCTGTCCATAATAAATATGCTAGAACTGAATATGTCTATGCATTGAAAATTACAATTTGGAATTGATTATATATAAATAAAAAGATACCTACTAGCAAAGTTTATTATTTGTGGTTGCAATATCTATTGTTTTTCAAAGAGCAATTCAAGCCCATTACAATGAGATTGAGAAGACCATTCATGAGTTGTTGGACATGGGATTCATTCGCCCTAGCTCTAGTCCTTTTGCTTCTTCTGTTGTGCTAGTTAAGAAGAAGGATGGGACTCTGCGGATGTGTATAGATTATAGGGCCTTGAACAAGAAGACAATCAAGAATAGATATCCCATTCCACGCATTGATGAGTTGTTGGATGAGCTTCATGGAGCTATCTACTTCTCTAAGATTGATCTTCGTTCAGGCTATCATCAGATTCGTGTACGGGATGAGGACGTACACAAGACTGCCTTCCATTGTTACTATGGGCATTATGAGTTCTTGGTGATGTCTTTTGGTCTCACAAATGCACCTGCCACTTTCCAGTCCTGTATGAACCATATCTTCAACAAGCAATTGACGAAATCGGGTCTAGTGTTTTTTGATGATATACTAATTTACAAACGTACATGGGAGGATCATCTCAGGCACATGGACGAGGTACTTAGCATCATGGAGAGTCAATCTCTATTTTCTAGTAGGCCAAATGCGAGTTTGGACTTAGATTTTATATTTGGGCCATGTGATCAGTGTTGATGGGGTGAAAGTGCATGAGGAGAAAATTCAGGCAATCCCTAATTGGCCCTATCCCAGAAACATTACTGAGTTAAGTGGATTCTTGTTTTATGTGTCTGCTACAGGAGGTTTGTGAGGGGATTCTCTCAATTAGCAGCACCTTTGACAGATCTCACGAAGAAAGGGGCTTTCAGATGGACAAAGCAGGCACAGGGGGTCTTTGACAGACTTAAGGAGGTTATGAGCACTTGTCCGGTTTTGGCACTCCCTGATTTCTCGCAGCCTTTTGTACTTGAGTGTGATGCCTCAGGTGAGGGCATAGGGGCGGTTTTGATGCAGAGAAGACATCGCATTGCCTACGAGAGTAGATAGCTGTGTGATAATGAGAGATTGTATTCTACATATGATAAGGAAATGTTGGCTATTATGCACGCATTAGCCAAATTCAGACAGTATCTTGTTGGCAACAAATTTGTGGTAAGAACTGACCATAATAGTCTGAAATATTTCCTTGATCAAAAAGAACTCAATGATTGTCAACAAAAATGGGTGAGCAAGATTCAAGCCTATGATTTTGACATAGAATTTATTAAAGGGACGAATAATACTGTTGCTGATGCACTTTCTAGAAAACCATCACTTGCTGCCCTATGTTCATTGAGTGAGATTTCAGCACATTGGAAGGCTCAACTTTTAGTTGAGTATTCCAAAAATCAGCATGCTTGTGAGATCATGGATGGATTGGTACAAGATGATAAATACAGTGTTGTTGATGGCGTCATCTATTACAAAAACAGAGTCTACCTTGTTCCTGAATCACAATTGAAGGGACAGATTTTGCATGCCTTCCATGATACTCCTACGGCAGGGCATCCAGGTTATGGTAAGACATATAGAGCGGTACGGGAGAGATTCTCTTGGAAGGGTCTCAAGGATGATGTCTTATGCCATGTTCGTGAATGCATGACTTGTCAGTAGAACAAGTCAGAGCATACTTTCCCAGTTGGTTTGTTGTAGCCCTTACCTATACCTGAACAGAAGAGGATGGGAATTTCGATGGATTTCATTACAGGTCTTCCTCGGGTTCAGGGGAAGGATTGTATTTACCTTGTGGTGGATAGGTTGACTAAATACGCCCACTTCTTTCCGATTGCAATTGATTTCACGGCTTCCCAGGTAGCTGAGCTATTTTTTAGGGAGGTGTTTAGACTCCATGGACTTCCTAAGACCATAGTGAGTGACTAGGACAGCAGGTTCATGAGTTCTTTTTGGCAGGAACTTTTCAGGCTCGCAGGCACAGAGTTGACACCTAGTACTAGCTACCACCCTCAGACGGATGGACAGACTGAGATAGTTAATAAGTGGATTGAGGGGTATCTGCGCAACTATGTGTTGGGGTAGCAGAAGGCATGGGTGCACTGGTTGTATTTGGGCGAGTATTGTTATAATACTACGCACCACATGTCCATAGATATGACTCCTTTCAGAGCTCTTTATGGTTACGATGCATTATCTTTTGTTGATTTGGCTTTGAGTGACAACAGAGTTCCTTTGGCACAGGATTGGTTACAGGAGAACCAGGATATCATGAGATCTCTCAGGAAGAACTTACAGCATGCTCGGAATCAGCAAAAGATGTACACTGATCGGCATAGGACTGAGAGGGCATTTGAGGTGGGTGACATGGTCTTCCTACTTTTACAGCCCTACTGACAGAGCACCCTTAAAAGGGGGGCGCTGAGAAGCTTAAACCTCATTTTTATGGACCATACAGAGTACTCAGGCGAGTTGGAGAGGTTGCGTATGAGGTTGAGTTACCACCTGACAGTAGGATTCATAATGTGTTCCACGTGTCATGCCTGAAGAAGGCACTAGGGCAGCATATTATCGCATCACCCAATTTACCTCCCTTGGATGAGGAAGGTAAGTTGACTTGTGTTCCTGAGGAGATTCTTGAGGTGAGGGAACCACAGTTGAGAAGCAAGGTGATTCAGGAGTACTTGGTACACTGGAGAGGTCTTCCCATAGAGGATGCCACTTGGGAGAGTGAATCCATTTTGCAGCACCCAACATTGCAGTTGCTTGTGAGCAAGCATCTCCGAGAGGGGAGGACTGTCATGTCCCCACTCTAGTCTGACTAACAGAGTCATGTGAGTTAGCCTATCATGGGGGTCTCGTAGGCTAGCAGTTGTGGATAGAAACTGATATAGGATATTCAGTGACCGGACTTGGCTTTACAGACAGTTTTGGGAGCCAGTTGGGTGCAATTCCTTGATTTTAGGGGATTCCCCTGCTTTTTAGGAGGATGTGGCAGTTTCCAGATTTGGGGTTCCACGGAACCATTCTATGGTTTCAGTTTCAGGATGACAGGGTGTGTTTCCTAGCTTCTAGGGGTATCCCTAGATTTTAGGGAAGGAACTGCCAGTTGACCCATCTCGTCTGGTATCAGTCACAGACAAGTGACATAGTCAGTTTCTTATTTATGTGGTTGATTTGGGCTTTCATAAGCTTAAGGGGAAATATTTTAATATTTCCTAAGTTGGTATTTAAATAATTTATAATAAGGCTATTTATATAGCCATTTCAAAGTAATAAGGGGTTATCTGATGGATTTGGGCACATATACCTATGTATGGGGACTCGTTGGAAAGGTCTCAAATTATTATAAACTATTTTCACTATCCGGAGGCTATTTGGCACCATGAGTTATGACATTTGGACAAAGTAATGTTTTTCCTTGAGTTTGGACGACTTTAATTGGGAAAATGTTAATTTATTATATTTGTTTTAAAGTGCAAAGTGTAATTTTCCTTTAGGGTTCGATTTGCACTTGGAAGAGGATATAAGGAGATGGAGACCTAATTTCTCATTATCTTTTGACATTTGAAATTTATGAAAACTTGAAATTGCTCTGGTGGAGATATTCAGAGGCTTGGGACGAAACCCCTAAGTCTGGATTGTTGGGACGCAAACCTCAACAAGGATTTGGAGATTCAGTATTGGAGTTGGAAAGTGCTATTCTTTGTGGCAAGGATCGACAATCTTCATAGCGCCATTTATCAGAAGGAAATATCATATTCAGTTGGGCGGCCAGCCTATTCCAGTTTTGGCATTCTTCCAGAGGCAGCTCGAATTTGTGTTTTGGGCGCCATTCCTTCTTAGCAGCCAACGTTTTGCAGTTTGGAGATATTACCAGGGGTTTGTGACAGCAAGTTCTTCATCTTTGGTGATTGCAAACACTTCTACAGCTGGCGTCAAGTTATTTGTGGACAGCAACAAATCCATTTGATATATTTATTCCTTGAATGCAAAAATCTGAATATTATGCCTAGTACGATTTGAATCATTCTCAGATTGTCAAGTAATTTTAATATATGAATGTTGCTTATCATTTCTAGTTTGAAGTTATTTGTTATTTGTCATGTACTTGCATATATCTTCAACAACACCAAAAAACTTGAAAACAAGAAATAAAAGCCAAAAAAAATCAGAATTCAACAAAGTCCATTCAGAGGTACAAACGCTGGTCAAAGTCCCAAATTGTGTAACAAACAGTAATTTACTAGGCCACCGGGATTGGGGATCTTTCAGGCATATGAGGAGCTCCTAGGCTTGATGGATAGGCTCAATGCACCTTGTATGATATCCTACGTGCTTTATAATGAAGATAGGTTCTTGTAAAATCTTTAAGGGAATTCCACATGCACATCATGTGGAATGCATATAAGGGATACAAGTAGCACCTTAGTTCCATTCGAGTAGTAATAACCCCGAGTGGGGCTGGGAGGCTGAATGGCAGGTGTCATTAGCATGCTTCTAGGCTTGATGGAAAGGAATAAGCTTGAGGCACCTTATATGTTTTTCCAAAGAATTCCATCAATGAAATTAGTCATATCATATGATTGCATTAATGTTCCTAGACCTAGTAGAAATATATGTTTTATAGATTATGTTTCAATGATTACCTAACATAATTGCAGGGTCTCAACCAGGATTTATCTTATTCCACAATTGGTAAATGATATCATTAACTCTATTGCATTTCTCGTTTTACTTGGAACTGTAACTTTAGGGCAAAAACTAGGGAATTGGAAAAGGGGACATTACATCCATGTTTCACCAATCAGTTCTTTTTCATCTTCAGAAGACGAAGGAGCTTCTCCTAGAACAGTGGAATCTCCTCCGTTGAAGGGCTCACTAGTGGTTTCTATGGATGTTATCAAAGATTCGGGATGATAGTCTAGATATTTGGATAATAGTTAGAAAAAAGCCCTCTTCCTCAAAGAAGAATAAGTATCAAAATAATATGACTGCATTCTCATGACAAGAAGGGTTAGTTGTGCTCCTTTTCCAATAGTTGGCTCTTCCCTCCTGTCAAGTTGGACTCCTAAGTTCAGAGGTGGTTTTAAAAACTTATATTTCTCTGATTGAAAGCAATTTTACCACTTGAAATGCATTTCTTTTTCGATACTTAATAGAAATGGTGAGGAACCCAATACACTCAATTTTTCCATCCCAAAAGAAAATTAATGATTACCTTGTATTTGTTGATATTATGGCCTTTATGGCAAATATCTTATGCCTTGGATAATAATAATAAATATATACTATATATTTATTATTATAATTCGATATATAAATAATAATATTATATATAAGGGAATATTTAATATTTATTGTTTATTAATAAGATCGATTTTATATGCTTAAATGGTTTAATTTAAATAATAAATTAATGGGGGCCCAAATCGTCCTCTTGGGTAAATATATTTATTATTTAAATTATCCAAGTCGGCCTCTTGAGGAGGCACTCCATTTGCATATATAAGTAAATAGATTCTTGGAGAAGATATATCAAAAAAACATAACATATGATCTCCCTCTCAAGAATCGATCATTCTAGGGTGAATTAGAAACAGCGATTTGGAGTATTGTTTGTACAATTTGGAGCAGAGATATAGATCCATGATTATATTGTAATGAGATTCTACCAAGGAGCAAACATAATCAGCATCAATTATATCTGCCATATTAGTTGTGCGAATTATAATCTCAGATCAGCGAAGTCATTGGCGTGATCTATACAACATAATTAGAGGATTAAGGCACGATAATTTAATGTTTGGATTGGCAACATTCAAGTGCAGATCTGGGTGAAGAAAAGAGCTGGATTATAGTGCGAGTTGCTTCTACAGATCAGAGAACACACTTGCAAATTCATGGTGTGATATATGATGCTTCGATAAGCAATTTAGACTATCGAATAAGGGCAGATCTGGTTTGACATTTACATCAGATTATGGAGTGTTAAACCAGTCGATATTGTATTTGCAATATAGAACCTACGAATCACATCAGCATTGAGAATGCGATCAGTAACATTACATCAATCAGATTAATTGTACAAACAAGTTCAGCAAGCTCCAGATCTGATTAGCATCATCAATACATATTTGATTGAATATATACCTAGATCGGTATTGCTAGAGGAGAAGACATATATCTGATTGGATCAGATTGATAGAAGAAGTTAAAGGCAAATTGAAGGACCAGCTTTGAAGACTTTCAAAGTCAACTTCAAGAATCTCAAATTGCTACATTCCAGGTACATTCATTTCCTTCTTTATGGTTGTCTTCTTATATCCTGTTCTTAGTTGAAAGATCTCTATAGTTTGTATATTCCTTGTTAAATCTGGAAAATATTAACAGTATTGCACAAAATTAACACTGCCCACATGAATGTTTAAATTACAAGACATTGTATGTGGAATGTGATCAAGCTGTCCTGGTGAATTTAGACACATACAATAACAGTGCTGTATCAATCTAAGTGCTGCAATAAAAGAGATGTACCAACCTATGCTAGAATTTCAAGACTAAAAACGCTGTGCTGTATGTCTTCACAGTCTAAAGATCGGACCTCAAATATTATTAACCTACTACTTTTTGTACTTCTTACAGAACACTTGTTGGAACAAAAGCATTTTTCAGGGTATGGATGTCAATTAATCACATTTCCTATGGACTATATACAAAAGGGTTTTAATATTTAACTGTTGCAGACTACAGTTTTCCAGCAAATATTGTGACAATTTTTCAGGCTATGGATGTCAATTCATAGTATAAAGAATACCTCTTGCTTCTCTTGCCTTTTCTTTTCTATGGATGCAGAATTGCAACAACATTTCTAACTTTAATTGTTTAAGACCATATCCAGAACTCACTGTTCTACCTAAGTAGTCTCCATGCATTTCTTGAACCACTTGCCATGAGTCCTTTCAACTAGTCTCTGAGTTTGCCTACAAACAATCTTTCTATGTAGTAGACAACCTGTTCATTAGACCAGCTTTGCCTTGAATTAGTAAAGTTTTGAATGTCGCCACAACAGTACATTACAACATAGAAGGATCTGTAATTTGGTCAATTTTGAGCAAATGTCCATTTGATGTGTTGGATCTAAATTCCCCTACGCCGAGAATTTCATCAATTGGGTCTTCCATGTTGACATAACGACATTTGTACTTTCCCTACTTCAGCAACTGTATTTAGACATTGCAACCTCCCAATTTTCATTTTCTTATTTAGAAGTCTTTTTCAAAAGATTGAATATATTGGCGGCTGGGGAATAAATTCTTCATTCTCGAAAACTTCTTTTATTTTGAGTATAAACTGGTTCTTTGAGTTTTTCAAAACCACCTATTTCTTCAAAGCAGTCTATTGTATGTTCCCTATCATCTTTTATTTAGAAATCTTAAAAAATAAAAAATTATGTTCTTTTCTATTCTATGAGGCTCTCTTTGAGATAATCTCCAATCCTCTCCATCAGTTCTATTTCTGTCATAACTATGGAAGATGATAGTGTTAATGCTTCTTCGTTTGAACTACTTCAACATGTCTGATATTTACCGCCTTAGATATTCTTGGACCTATCCCAATTTCGAGGCTACACGAGAAATCATAGCCTTATGGTCATAAATGTCAAACAAAATAGGTTTCAAATCATTGCTAATAGAAAAAATCACTTCATCAACTTGGACCTGATGATCATGAAGATTGTTAATTATTTAATAATCTTTTGATCATGAATATTTGAAGCACTTTAGCCAATGTATTGTATTGATGATCTTTTACGGAAATGATTCCCTGGGCATTTTCTTCAACCTTGACTTTTATATTGTCTACCTTTTCTAAAGTAGTTGATATATCACAAGCTAACTCATGAATGTTCTCTTGGGCAAACAAAATCTACAAATGCACATAAAAGGATAAAGGATAAACTATTTCTACAACACATCAACAATGTAAGATTTCAAAAACAGTATAACTTAAATGCACATAAAATTACTGCCAAGATGAATCACCATGTTAACGCATATCCTAACGATGATCTTCACTTTTAATCCAATCAACAAAATCCAACACAATAGACACATGAAACTCATTTTAATGCTTGAATGACAATTTATACAACATAAGCATAACTTCAACTATCATTAACTTTCTCTTGTCTCCTAAGCACTTATTTATAAGTTACAAAGAAAACAATTTTAGGGATTTAAAATAACTAGAGATAGTCAAACAAGGATTACAAGTGATCCGGCTACATCATACCACATTCCTTCACAATACACAATACATTTAAAGGACTCGAAGGTTACCAAGAGGAACACAACCATCACCCAACAAACACTTATAACTAACCGAGAATGACAAACAAACAATTAATACATAGTCGAATAAGCAATATGATCGAGATTCGAAACATAATAATAGACATTGTACACTAACTACACCCTCATTTTCCAAAATAGAATGCCACCAAAAACTGACATTACTAAAAATAGCAATACTCCATGTTACTAGCCTATGTGATTCTAATGCATTTCTTTTATCTAAAACTTTATGGTTCTTTTGACAAATACAAAAACCCTAGTTGCCATCTATTTATAAACTCGCCAAATCAACCTAAGGACTAGAACCTAGAGTTCCAAAAATGCCTAAAGATTAAAAGTGAAAACCTTCAAATCTATATCAAAATCTAGTGGCACCACAACAAGAACATGACAAAGTATAAATGGCATCTCATATCACTTGAAAACTATTACTAGAGGCCTTAAGGCTTAACCCATTGTTTGGCACCTATATTAACCTCCTCGAACATTTCAAACCTTTCAAACTTTTGCATTCCATTGAAGGCATGATTCCATGTTGTTTATGATGAAAAAGACTCTTGACTACTTGCGTTTTTCAATGACTACCAACACGAATGATCAATGGGCACATTTTACAATTGGTTTTCAATAATTTAAGTCTATGATCAAATGATTTTACTAACCCTACCATCACATTTCCCCCAATTGTGCAATTTACTATATTCTACTAACCCCTAACTCTAATCATGCAATTTCAGGTCTTTAGTTGTTTAAAGCAAACCTAGCATGTCATTTTTATCCTCTACTAATCCTAACATGCCCAATCATGTTATTTCATGTCTACCACTGCCAATAACCTCTCCTAGTCACATAATTTTGATTTGTTTTCAGCTGCACAAGTCCTAAATGCGCAATTTTAATGTTGTCATTTAAAACTAGAATAGGATTGTGCTTTTACTCTTTACCCCACCATTGGTCCTTCGTTCATGCAATCTAGACATGTTTTCCAACATTCCAATACTGGTTGCATAATTTTGTGTCTTTTGCTAACATTTAAATGCAGATGATGCAATTTCCTTGCTCATGCCACCTTGTTTCTCCTAATTGCATGACTTTCACCTTTTTGCTAATGAGAAATATTCTCAACTATGTGAGGTTGATGCCCTAGTCACGACTATTTGTTAGGATTGGATAATACTAAGAGGGGGGGTGAATTAGTATTATAGCACTTAATTAAATTCTTCAACCAATTAAACATTAACCATAAACTTGCAGTAAAGAAAAGAACATAAGCAATTGACACAGTACTCATAACACCATATTTTGTTTTCGAGGTAACCCTGGCCAAGGGAAAACCCTGGTGGGGATGGTACCCACAAGCATGTACTAAAGTGTAGTGTCCATGTTAGGAGAACTAGCCCTGTTAGGAGCTGAATATTACATAGCACATTTCCTTGTTAAAGGAATTACAACCTTGTTAAAGGTTCACAACACCCTGTTAGGGGCCAACTGAGCTTACAGCTCCTACAAAGTAATTCAGTTTACAAAATGTTCTCAGTCATGAACAAAACAAGCAACACTGGTGCTTAGATAGTTCCTTTATAGTTCTTCAATGATCTCTGTCATTCTCTGCTCTGCTATTCGCTCAACAACTCATTCAACTGATCATCAACTACTTCACATCTCTTTATCAAAAAAAGATTTTACATATATATCTCACAACTTTACAAAGTCGGCTCCCAATATGAATATTACAAATATTACAAAGTCGGCCTTCTATACAAAATACATTTAATATAGTAAATATCAAATGCATAGTCGGCACTCTTGCATAGTCAATGTGTAGGTTATCAACAACCAAAATCCAACTTCGATTGCCTGGAGTCCAAGTCATACTCCCTCAATCTTCGCTATTGTCCAACTGCTCTGTATCACTGTTCTGCTGCAGTCTGTCTGTCTTCAATTCTTTCTAACTCGCCGTAGACATAACCAAAACCAAATCGATCTTAGGTGGCGGTCATACATACCCCATATTGTCTTCCTCTAAGCTCGCTTTCCCTAATTCATCGATCTCGATCTTCGACATCCAAAACACTTCTGTATCTCTGCTTTTATACTTAGTCGATTTCTGACTCGTCAAAACTTATCTTTATAGGAATCGATCTAAAACCCAGATGTGTTGCCATAAATGACAACCAAAAAGTGAATCACATTTACACAAAATTGATCACTTGCCAACAATCTCTCCCTTTGGCATTGATGGCAACACTTAACAAAAAGAAATGTGTTCCGACAAAATTGTCTCCTCTATAATCTTTATTTCCTCTTCTTGTCTCTTTTCTATTTTCTTTTCTTCTCCTATATAGTTTTTCTTTTCTTTTCTTTACTATATATTATTTTTAATTTTTTTTCTTCTCCCCCTTTGACAACAATGACAAAGGTGCATACAAAACAATAGGTTTTAGTGCTTGCTCACCAGTTTCAGAATATCCTGAAAGGATTCTTCCAAGATCTTCACTTCTGCATTCCATGTTTTGAACAATATTTGGCTAATATGAATTAAGCCATCAGTGCAAACGATGTGGTTTCAGCTTCTTTCAATTCTGTGGGCATAGATTTAGTCAGTGAATCTGCCACTTTCTCCAAGTCTGAGAGATGAACCTCAAGTATGGATAGCTTAGGAGTAATAAAGCTCTTCAGCAGATTGAATCTTGTCAATACTCTCCCTTTCTCATTATCCAATACACTGAGTTTAGCCAAAATTCTTGTGACTTCCTTGTCTAACTCTGTTGTGGATTGTGAAGATGTTTCACAACCGTCCATCATACTGTTCAGAGTTGCCCTCTCTTTGGCAATAATGTCTTCTACATTTTGAACATGCCTAATAGGATTCATGCAATAGCTAAACAATTTTCTCCCATGTCCAATGCAGCTCTTTGCATTTGTCAAACAAGTTTTTACAATGCATAAGTCCCATGTGATAGACTTGCAAACTTATGTTAACTTCTTCTCTGAATATGTCTTCTCTGCCTTCTCCTCTACAATCTTTACCAAATTCTCATTGTGCCCATCAAATTCATCAAGTGTTATTCTCAGATTTTCAATGTCATCTTTGTGCTAGAAAACAATAGGTACTGGAAGCAATTTGTTCACAGTATCAATTGCTCTTGTAATTATTTTAGCCTTTTTGTCTCCTTTCTATTCTGATCTTTCCTTGGCTTTGTTCAATGCAGTAAATGGTAATTTGACCAACTCAACTTCATCCATGCTATCAACCTTTACATCACTGCTTGCCAATAATGAGATAGATGATGAGTTTACCTCTTTCTTTTCATCCTCTTGTTGTTTTGTCTTCTGTTCTTCTTCCTTTTTCTGCTCTTCTTCCTCTTTCTGCTCAGCTTCATCTGCTATAGAAGTGTCCACATTCCCTGCAAAAGGGTCCTTTTCATCTTGTGAAGGGTCAAGAGTCACTGCCACACCAAAAACATAGAAATCTAGTGGTGGATCTACTTCGCTCTTCTCAGCATTTGTCTTTGTTGCTTTTGAGCTTTCACCCATTCCTAATCGTGTAGGCAAAGTGGTCTTAGGAGGTGGGGGTGTGTCAGAAGCAGTATTCATCAATATCTTCTCCAGTGACTTCATCATACTTCCTCGCCATGATTTTCAACAATCTTACCTTGGTCCTTAGCAGAGGCTTTAATTCCTTGAATATTTTATCCCTTGCTTGCACGGATATCACAAGCAGCATGTTATCAATTTCTTGATTCCTGATTGTATCATCCTCAATTTGTGCTACATGTTTTCTTATCTCCAATCTCCCATATAAGTCTATAGGTATACTTCCTTCAATTTCTAAAAGAGTCTTTTTGAAAGTAACTAAATGATCAATCACAATATCTTCAATCTTAAGCTTGTCTGATTCTTCATACCTATCACAGTATTTATCAATTGTGACTAGTTTACCTAGTTCTAATTGCTCTTTTCTCTATCGTCTTCATGTCAGGCTTCCATATGTGCTTCTCTATTTTCTTCTCTTCTCTTACTATGCTCTGCTCTTTAGGCGATGTTTCCATGCTTGATCTAGTTACTCTAGGAGTGATGTTCTCTGTTTGTGATGTTTGTTGTTGTGGAGGAGGAGGACTGTCTACCATGACTACCTCAGGAGTGGGAGGGGCTGTAGTACTTCCACTTGCTAGTCCAAGAGATCTTTCTATCATCTTCTTTTTCACTTCTTTCAATTCCTCTTTTGTCAACCCAGCTTTTACACCACATTCATGTACAAGGTTCTCAATCTTTCCTTTCCTCAGACCTCTAGTCTGTTCTTCTCTCACCTTTGCTGATTTCTCCTCATATGTTCCCCATCTTTCCTTTGATGTATCAACTTCTGATGCAAGAACATGTTCTACTTGCATGGTAAGTACCTTAGAACTTACTTCATAACCCATGGGATAACACCATTTCTTTCTAGGTATGACTGCTTCAAAACATACACAATCAGTTTCAACCGTGAAACAGATTGTATCCTTGTATTTTTCAACAATGTCCTCATGTATCCTGTATCTGGTCTTCATCTGTCTCTGTAGGATCTTGATCATAGCAAACAATTCTCCATCAACCCAAGTAGTATTCTGTCTCTTGTAGCTCTGTGAGATTAAAATACCAGTGGGTATTCCAGATTTCCAACCACTAGGATGTAAGCCAGGAAATTTGTGCTCAATATGAACAAACATGTGCATCAACAA
The DNA here is from genome assembly GCA_018584345.1 of Thuja plicata. Classification (NCBI taxonomy): domain Eukaryota; kingdom Viridiplantae; phylum Streptophyta; class Pinopsida; order Cupressales; family Cupressaceae; genus Thuja; species Thuja plicata. The sequence goes on from MU224420.1 coordinate 484,057, forward strand.
TGAACCAAATCTGAAGGTATTAGTTCTGTCTTTCTTCAGGAGCTTCACATTTTCAAGAATTGTTGTGCCAGAACTTCGCATAGGTTAAATTTCCCATTCTCCTTCACCATTCTCCATGCCATCATGATTGCTCCTACAGATACTGAGTTAGGTCTGCTACTATAGTAGAATTTGTATCCAAGTATCATAGCAATCAATCTCACATCTTGCTGAAAGATGTCATTCACTGTCATTGCCCGTCTGTCCCATTTAGAATGAGTTAGGGTTTCAACTTCTTTCTTTACATGTTTCTCCGCAATAAGGATGACTCCGGTGTTGTCCAGTCCAGTGATTTCATGAATTAGGTCACTACAAATCTTCACAGGTTGATCACCTATCCAAATAAACTAATCATGAACCCTGCTCAACAATATCTTAAACCATTCATCTTCATCGAATTCGCATAAGTCCAAAATTTTCATTATGCTTAACTGATCAATGTGTTTGTATTCTTCTTTCATGATTCCATTATCAGTCATATCCTCCATCTCAGTTGATATCTCATCAATTCCCAGTATACTTACAATGTATGTAAGCCCTAATATCTTCTACGTGTAATACGCCATACGGGGTTTGAGAAAATGCTCCTTCTGGATCCTCTTCACATGACTTGAACGGCTGTTTATTAAATTTGTACCTAGGTTGATCTATAACATCGAAAATAATAGGTGCATCCATAGCTAGATGATGTAAATAACTTTCCTCCACTGAAATCCGAGTTTATGCTTCAATTGATCACGCACGGCAAATGTAGAATAGCCTGAATCTTTCTGCTCTCTGATCTCCTTAGCTCGCTCTTCATCAAATGGTAAAGAGATAGGTCATTGAATGGTGCTTTATACAAGTTTAAGTCATAAATTTCACTTTTACTCAAAATTGTCCAGTCAGCTGTCAGATCTCGCGAACAAAATATATGCATTGGATGATGTTGTGCTCTTAGATGTATGTTCCATGATGTCGGCCAAGTTCATACCCAAGCTCACTCGAGCTCAATCCACAAATTTCGGGTCGGGATATATTCTGATGTTTGTATCCAATGCTCCCCCTAAGGCCATGATCGGCCAATTAGGTCGATTATGTTTTACTACCATCAGGCGAAGATCCAGTAGCATCTACTGACTCTCCCTGAACTGATGTCTCATTTGTTTCTTTGATCTTCCATATCTTACCACTGTTGCTATCTTCTGCTTTCTTAAAACAACTTTCAAAATCACTCTTCAAATCTGCAACACTCTTACCAGTATTATTTGCATTCTTTTGTGAATTCATAGGAGGTGGTACTCTTCTGTTGTCTGATCCATTATACCTGCAAAACTTTGCTATATGTCATGGATTATTGCATTTGTAACATATAGGGGGTCTTCTTTCCTGATTAACTTGTAGCTTACAGTATTTCGCAATGTGCACAATGTTATTACATTTGTAGCATGTAGGTTTCACTGTAGATTCTCTTCCATTGTCTTGTCTATATCCAGATTGATTAGGTTTTCTGCATTCTGCTTTCTTGTGCCCATATCCATTACAGTTAAAACAATAACCAGAAAAAGTTCTAAAAGGGGCATTACCTCTGCAGTCTCTCTTCATGTGTCCAAATCTGTTGCAACCAAAGCATCTACCTC
>MU224420.1:500632-521226 GCA_018584345.1 Thuja plicata
AATTTCATATTGATTGAGTTCGAGGAATTTGCCAGCCGAAGAACTCACCAAAGCTTAAATTTGCTATAGAAAAGCCTTGGACCGGACAGTCAACGTTTGAGGTGAAGGTCTACCCACCTGGGTGTAGCGGAGCCTAAATGGCAGGGGAATCAAGGTGATTCTCGTTCGTTGGCCAGAATTGATTGTGGAATCCTATTGGAGAAGTGGCAGGCTCTTGGATTTCCAATATGCGGTTTTGGGAACCAACACGGGGGACAGAGTCTACTCGAAACTAACCAAAACTCCAATTGGAAGGCTCTACCCTCAGGGCTAGCACGAAATGGTCAACTACTCTAAAGACCACAGCCTCCCCGTCAAGCACAAAAACAGATGTCGATAATAGGCTATGCTTGGAGCAAGGGAAGAGAAAACCTCCAACACCCAGCAAACCAAACCACAGACAATAAAGAGGGCACGACGACCCCAAGCAGAGAAAAGGGCCAAGAACACAAAACCAATCTCCCAAGCCCTCTAAAAGCCATCGGGATCACTATCATCATCTGAATCCACCTCCTCTGCAACAATGGAATTTGAAAAACTATGCCCGCATTTGTTCCCTCTTATTGCACATTTTTTTTGTTGCATTAAAGTTAATCTGAGAAGTTGTTCATGAGAGAATTAGTTTTAAAAAGTTAAAAATGTATAACTATTACATTTATAAGCCTAAGGAATTGGCAAAGTTTAGTTTAAAACTTTTAACACATTGCAATGATTGCATTGAACTAGTAATATAGACTGTAACCACAACTACTAGCACTCAGTTTTGATCTTATTGTGATTGAAGAAGAGATGAAATGTCTATTTTATAAGTTTTTGGTGAGTGTTTTGGGGTTGCATTAAGTTAGGGTTAGGGCTGGGTGGAAAGAAAAAGTGTTTGTATTTTTGTTTTTTTTTAATCTTGAATTGTCATTTTTTAACCGGGAGACTTGGTCTACCCATTATCTCATCAAGGGGTGAGCTGGGAGTCTCTGGGACTTCTAAGCATCCCCTTTTCGTGTTCCTGCGAAGAAACATGTCAAAATGTCCCCTTTTGCCAAGAAATGTACTGGAAATACGATACAAAGTGTGGTGGCAATGGAGGGGTGAGGGAGGGACATTCCCCAAGCATCTCCTTGCCTCAAGGAAGTCCCCATCTCCAAAATGGCTTGATTTTGTATGGAAATGCGTCCCCATGGAACACTACCATTATTTTGAGCATTAATGGCATCTTTTGATTTGAGTTTGATGGAGAAGAGCCCATGAAATCTACTAGAATGGCGGCCTAGAGATGGCATGAGAATAATTGAGCCTTGAAACTTCGATCTCAACATTACTTACATAGAAGACACCTTTATCTTTCTCCAACATCGGAGGTCTATGTGAATTTGCATCTTAACAATGATTTCTAGGAATAAGAATTCAGTTGGGTAGTTGCAAGGCCAAATCAAGTCAAGAACTGCTTCCTAGATTGTGCAGCGAGGTAGGTGGGCATTAACAATGCAAAACACAAGAGTTTCAGAGTTTCAGGGATTAGTGATGCCTCATAACTAGTACTACTCGTCAAAAATTAGGGATTGGGAATATGGCATACTAGGTATCCAAATAAGAACATATTTGATCTTGCAATCCAATGAGATAGCATAGTGTAGAGTGTCAAGGATCTGAATTCAACGGTACCATGGGAAAGGTACTCGAGTAAGGGGAAGACTAAAGCTCTAACTTTGAAACGTAACACAATGTATGGATCTAGGAGTAGAGGTTTGGGCAAAAGACATGCTCATAAGGACAAGTGCAATACTTTAATAAAGGTAAGAAAAAGCGGAGGTTGAAGGAAACAGAGATTGAAGGGAAGGGATGTTGAGAAAGAGAACTTTGAAATCTTGGTGGGGACAAAGAAGAAAGGCAAAACAGAGACAAAAAGGCATGCTCGGATGGGGAAGTATGATATCCCAATAGAAATAAGGGAAATAGCGAAGTTAGACAAAAAGGCATACTAGGAAAAGAAATTTTGAAACTCCAACCTAAGCACATTCCTTAGAAATTTGAACAAATCCTCCACAATTAGAATATTTAAAACCTATGATGTTGGGCTCAATCAAACGTAGCTCACCAAAAATAGGATATAGGCAGTCCACAAATAATTGAAAATGGGACAGTAAAAAATTCCCCCATTTTGATTAGTGACAACACCACCTAAGTGTGTAGCTATGAAAGAGCTATACCTCATGAGCCTTAATATAACACTCTACTCATTCTCACAAGTCATCCAACGTATACCTCATGGGCTCAATCATGGAAGAAGATGATGAGCAAAAGGTGAAGCTATACACGTGGAATGTAAATGGGCAAGCTCTAGTTGCTCCCTTACTTCAAGATGCTGAAACCCTTAGTTCCATTCCTCATTAACTAGATTCACCATAGGACTCTATACTTAGCAGAGCAACATGTAATCACTGTGAAGCCCCACACAATTTTCAAACTAATCAGGTTGGTATGCACTAAAATGGAAGTAAAAGGAGCAAAACCTCTCATAAAGCTATGCACACTTTTTGAGAAAACCAAGTTAAAGGCCATAGTACTTAATCTGAAGTTTACTACCACAAGTGGGCACAATAGTGCATTATAGACCAATGGACACGCATTTATGTTGCAGCTCAAGGACAAATAGAACATCACCCGTGAGCTAATTGTAACTTACCAGAGCATAACATTTCACATATCGGGCAACATACTCACCTAATCTTTCTAGACACCAAGGGATAGCAAATGACAAGCATTTAACAATACTTACTAGCCCAAGTGGTAATTAAAACCATATTGTGCATGGTAAATTTTTGGGACTCCCCTACCAAATAAGCTAATGTTAGCTTGGCTCAACATATAGACTTTCAAGTAAGAAATTGAGCTTGAGGACATCATGGTTGTTGTGCACTGCACTCCTATCTAGAATCTTTAAACATGAATAACCTAGAATATTAGTGAAAACAAATGGAATAAAATTGAGAATGTATATGATACAAGATCAAAATAACCACACAAAGTTAGCCTCCAAGAGAGAACTGCAAATGCTAAATAAGTAAAACAGAATTAGGAGAATACAAGAGCAAAATTTGCACAATGCAATAGAAAAAATAAGACTAGCTAGTAGTGAGTACATATAGGAAATGTGAGAGGGGAGAGGTGGCAAATAAAACAAAAGAGAAAAGACCACCACAATAGCCTAAAAAAGGCAAGTGTAACTCTCATAGAAGATGTCAACACCTTTCACACACTTCCACTAATTACTCACTATATTAATCCTAAGCAAGCTTAATTAAAAGTGTATGAAAAACCTAGGAACGGGAAAAAGAAATAAACCAACTACGAAATAAAAACCTACACTAACACCCCCCTTAAGTGTAACTTGGGTAGGTGAAAAGATGATGGGTCTCGGACAATGAGGCCATATTAGGCACCCATGTACAAGAAGCCCCCCCCCCCCCCAAAGAGAAGAAGCCCCCCTTCACAATAAACAGAGAGAGAACATCCCCCAAAAGAGAGAGAGAGAGAGAGAGAACTAAGAAACCCCCTCCAAAGTGGGCACCTATTGCACCCCCACCCAGGCTCACAAATGAAGGAACTTGCTTTCAATGAAAAGTTTGGTGAAGATGTGTACAATCTGATCTAATGTCAAGCAGTACCTGAGATCAATGATTTGGTCATGAATCAGCTCCTGAATGTAGTGCATGTGGATCTCAATGTGTTGGGTCCTTTGATGATGGACTAGATTGCAAGAGATGTGTATGGCACTCATGTTCTCACAGAAGATGATTGTTGGCTTTCGAAAAGCAATGCCAAACTCGGTGAGAATGTTTAGAAGCCAAAAAGCCTTAGTAGCAACATTGGTTGTCCTTGATACTCAACCTTTGTAGATGAAAGAGCAATTGCAGATTGCTTCTTGCTCGACCAACAAACTAGACTGAAACCAAGAGAGAAACAATATCCTAAAGAAGACTTCTGATCCTGAGAATCACCTGCTCAATTTGAATATGTGTATCCCACCAAGTCAAATCCACGCTCATTAAATAGTGAATCCCATAACTGTGAGTACCCTAAATGTAATGAAGAATCCTCTTCGTTGCTTTCCAATGTAGCTCATGGGGCTCCTACATAAATTAAGAGACCATGCCTCCAGCATATGAAATGTCAGATCTCATGTGAGTCAAGCATACGAGACTACCAACAAGCTATCGATACAAAGTGTCATCAATCAAAGGTGAAGAACCACTTTGCCTTAAGTTTGACCCGAAACAGAAATGGAGTTGATGTAGGCTTAAAGTTAGCCATGCAAAATCTGGAGAACACATCAAGAGCATACTTAGATTTTGCAAGGAATATCCCTGAAGAAGACTAATTGATCTCAATCCCCAAGAAGTAGTGCAAAAGACCTAAGTCTGAGATCAAAAAATGATCATGAAGGGCAGTTTTCACTACCTGAATGGTGGATGAGTGACTCCCTGTGATCAACAAGTCATCAACATAGAGAACCGAAAAGGTGAGAGTATCATCCTCCTGCAAAATGTAGACATTCAGATCACAGTGGTAACGAGTGAACCCAAATGTCAGAAGAAAGGAGTCCATCTTGGCATACCAAGCTCGAGGGGTCTCTTTGAGGCCATAGAGAGACTTTTGAAGATGACAAACAAGTGAAGGATCCTAAACAAACCCCTGTGTCTGCTCGATGTATATTTCCTCTTGTAGGTCAAACCCCTGTGTCTGCTCGATGTATATTTCCTCCTGTAGGTCAAACCCCTGTGTCTGCTCGATGTATATTTCCTCCTGTAGGTCACCATGAAGAAATGCACTCTTCACATCCATCTAATTCCCATCTATAAGTTGCAGCGATAGCAAGGACAAGTTGGACGGGATTCATTTTTGCGACCGGTGCAAAAGTCTCATGATAGTCAATCCCAGGAATCCTAGAGAATCCTTTGGCAACCAAGCGAGCCTTATGTTTATCAACTGACATATCTAGAGCAAATTTTGTCCGGTAGATCCACTCTCATCGAACAAGCTTTCTTCCCATAAGAAGAGGGACAAGATCCCAAGTGTGGTTCCTCTCCAAGGAATTGAACTATTCCTGCATAGCAACATCTCACTCAAAGATACCTGAAGCTTCCCAACAGGATTGTGGATCAAAAGCTAAACCAATGAAGACAAGTGGAGCCTACTGAAATTGTGACCTTGTTCTTCTAGCATCTGATGGATCACCAACCCAATCATATGTTGACTCTAGTGTCTGATGAGACCAAGGAGTTCTTGAGACTGGAGAATCTAGAGGAGAATCATCATCCTCCAAATGATGCCTGTGGGAGGAATGTGAATCCTCATCATTACCGTCACCATCGAAAGTGGAGGAAGATGGCTCCTCAACCGAAGTGGGAGGATTGAAATCCTCAATAGAATTGTCATCATGATGCAATGGCTCCAAAGCGACAGTGGATGGAGAAATGCTAGGAGAATAGCTGGCATGACTCTCCTCAAAATGAACACTTCCCAATGAACAACTCATGAGTGGTAGGATCTAGAAGCTTGTAGCCTTTGACATCACATGGGTATCCAACAAATATGCAAGGCTTTCTTTGTGATCCATGGCCTTGCATTTCTCTATTGAAATGTTGGTCCATGCATGAGAACCAAACACTCAAAAGTGCTTAACTGAGGGTTTCCAACTAGTCCCAAGCCTCAAAAGGAGTAATTCCCTTCACATCTTTGTGAGGGACTCAGTTTTGGATATAACACACAATTCATGGCTTTTCCCCAATATGGTGGGGCCAAATATTTGGTGTATCATACAGTTGGCCATTTCTTTCACGGAATGATTCTTCCATCCTGCAACTCCATTTTGTTGATGAATGTAGGGAACTGTATGCTACAGTTTTAAACCCTCAGAAATACAAAACTACTCAAACATATTGCTGACACATTCCCCCCCCTTCCATAATTTGTACGTTGAATTTTGATAGATTCCCACATTGTTTCTCTACAAATGCTTTGAAATCCAAGAATAAATCAAAGACTTTAGACTTTTGTTTGAGAAAATATACAAAAGTGTATCTAGAAAAACCATCAATAAAGTCAAAACATATTGGGCTCTACTCAAAGGTGGATGTTGAAACAATCCAACCATATCACTGTGTACCAACTCCAAAAGCTGTGAAGCTCTCCAAGCTTTGCCTTTGTCAAATTTCTCTTCTAGATGCATGCTAAGAATGCATCCCTTACAAACACCATTAGAAAAGAAAACTGGAGGAATTCCTATAACAGTGTCATGTTGGCCGAGTTGTTGCAAGTAGCGGTATTTTAAGTGGCCAAACCATTGATGCCACAAGTTACTCACTTCATTAGAATGAGTGAGCAACAAATGGAGGATCGAGAAAAAAATGAGAAAACTGATAAAGTCGTGATTGATGATCTACTCTCCCAACTGCAATTGTAGAATCATTGTGCAACTCACGAATTACCACTGAATCGGAAAAGAACTCAACCTGCTTGGTTGAACCCGTGTAAGTGATCTCGTATACTAATAGGAGATTAGTTGATAATGAGGTCACACAAAGAAAATCATGGAATGTGTCATGCCCCACATCAACAGACCCTCTCCCACAAACCTCAATAGGAGTGTCATCAACTATCAAAATAGAAGGCATAGAACTGTTGGTTTTCTGTCATTGATGGACTGTGTATGTTGCCGCTGCTGTTTATGGGTGAGTCTGTGTTGTGACAAGTGCTGTCATTTGAAGTGTTTGGCTCAAGGCACATTTGCTCAGTCAATATTCTTTTCCTGCTGTTACTATAGCCGTTTTTATATATGCGAGGTGGTTGAATGCAAGAGAAAATAAGTGTTGCCCAACACCCGATAGTAACTGGTGTATTGGTCAGTTTTTTAAGAAAACGTCATGTTCTCTATTTTGTCTTATACTCAGAAAAGGAATATCTCCTAACCAGCTGTGCATGCTGCAGTCGAAAGAAAGAACAGTTACGTTCTCTATCAGTAGGTACATCTGTCTGCGAGAGAGAATATAGAAGGAGCAGGGAGTTAAATATAGCATCGGTCTTCTGGACATGACAGGCAGCAGCTCTCAAGTAATATGACTGAACTTAGGCGCCGTTTTTTTTACAGGAAATAGCAAGGTGTGCACACACGATTGGATGTCAGGTGTGTGGCAACGTAAGAAGGTGTCTCAGTCACAGCTGCAACTGTAGCGGGTGTGATAAAAAAACTACGAAATCTGAATACGTGAAAAAAACAGACTGAGACTGGTATCGTGCAGCAGGTGATTTGAAGAATAACTGTCAAAGGAGGAATCATCAATGCTGAGTAACGTCTCCAGCAAAGGCAAGCAGTTGAAATATAGCAGGATGAGTGCCGCAAATAAAACAGAGTGAGAGATAGTATCCAAAAAGGCTGCAAATATTTTTGTAGCGTTGTTGTTAAACAGGTGGGATCTCATTTTATGAAAGAGTAGTGAAGAATCTGATGGTATAGAGAACAGCGTGTGATGATATTGCAAGGCAAAGAAAAATCTGTGTAGAGAAGGCACAACTGTGTTGTTTTGAGAGTCTTTATGCTTCCGTAAAGACACAGATATTTTTGTTTTGTTGTAATCCAAGAATCCATAGTTTAATAAGGTTGTTGCCTTATTGTAAACTGGTTGAAGCCAGTTCAGACTTGAAGTGTGAAGAGTTGTAGCTCTCAAAAGGGGGGTTGTTGCCCAAGTGATTAGAGAAGTCGTGGTTTTTTAACCCAGTTGGGTTTTCCACGAGATAAATTTCTGTGTGTCTCATCCTCTTATGCATGTGTGTGTCTCTGCTTTAATTGTTTTGAATTAAAAGTTTGAAACGCTGATTCACCCCCTCCCCCTCTCAGCATTTCTTAGTTTTCAAGAACATGACTACAAGGTTGCAAGTTCATCCTTTGGTGAAGCCGTGTGGTGCAAGGCACCCGATCAAGAACCCAAATGGAGGTGATGAAGCAGCTACAAGGACCTTGCCCTTTCCTTTCCCCTTGTTTTCTCTAGCCTTGTGAGACCCCTCATTTGAACTTTGTTTTATTGATTCAAGAACATTGATATTATTCTTTTCAAGAATGTGTATCAACTTTCAAGTGATCAATTTGGCTTTTCAAGCATTTATGCTCATCATGACCAGGTCTTTTACAATAGGCACATTTGATCTTATCTTTCTTAGGCTTGCCACCATTAGAGGATTGGGTCTCATTAGCTGCTTTTGGAGCATCTTGTTTATGATCCTTCTTCTCATTGCTACTATTTTGTTTCTTACCCTTATTGTGACTACTTTATCCTTTCTCTTCTTTTGTGCCTTGGTTGGCAATGAGGGTGTGTCTTAGATGATTTTATATAGTGCCCATATGGATTAGCTTATCTTGCTCCCGTGTGAGAGATAGCAAAATCATTCAAGGGTGGCATGGTAAATTGAGTCCCAAGTGCACCCTTAGTGGCATAGAAAGTAGAAACAAATACTGAATATTCAGAACTTAGCTTAGAGAGAATACAAAGAATCAATTGCTCATCTTTCTTTTCAATTCCGCACTTCTTTAATTGTAGCCTTGCTGATTTCAATTTTGCGAAGAAATCCTAGATTGTGTTAAAATTGCGTAGATTTACACTTATGAGTTCATTTTCCAACATATGCCCCCTCATTGAATCTTGAGTTCCAAATAGAGTCTCTAACTTTGTCCAAGTTGCATTAGAGTACTCAAAGATTCATTGTGAAAGAGTAAATCAGGAGAAATAGACAAACACAAAGTTTGATATGCTTCATCACATCTATTAAATTACTTGGGCTTTTCTGCATCTACAGTAGGTTTAGTTTCCAATCCCATTGTTATCCTACACAAATCAAATTTTCTTAAGTATATTGCCATTCATGACTTCAACTCAAAATAGTTGTAAGGAGTTAGAATGGGAACTGTTGTTTGATCCATGATGCAAAAATGTAGAAAGAAGTGTTGAAAGAAAGAGAACACAAGAACACCAATGTGTCCCCCACCCTTTTCACTAGTATCAGAAATCACCCCCCCCCCCCACCAAATATTACAATATTGGCACATTATAGCCTAGTGTGATTACAAAGCTTTTTAAAAATCACAATAATGTTAAAACCCACAATGGTCAAAAAATGCAACATAAAATCTAGAAAAATTAGTTATGTACCTCTACTCGGCACCAACTTCTGCAAGCAATATTTGAAAAGAATGACAAAACGATTGATCAAGTTCAACATGGATGGAAAGATCTTTATCTTAATAAGTAGGAGATATCTTTATGGATGGAAAGATCTTTATCTTTCCAACAATATATTATTCACTGAAATCTGATATTCGAGGCAAAAGTTATGAATTCTTGAAAAACTATATTTGTTCTGCTGGAACAACTTTTTTGAAACAAAAAAACTTACACTTCTAATTTAATTTTTGTATCACTGAATGAAAAAGATAACAGAAACCCGGATATATTTTTGGGCTACAAAAAATGCCCAAAAAACTCTTTTTAATCTAGCAAGTAGAAGATGAAAAAATGAGTTAAATTCAACCTTCACCTTCAACCTTCAGCCATCCAAAAAAAAGTTGCATGACCCTTTTTGGACAGCAAATTTTGTCATATCTGCTCACTATCTTAGTATCTCCAAAATCTAAAAGAACACCATATAGTTTTTCGGGGCTAAGAAAAGTACCTAAAAATTGTTTTTCGTTTTGAGTAGTAGAAGAGACAGATTTGAAGTAAAAAACAAAACACCTCCACTCTTTTCTTATTTTTGTGCTCTGATTTTGGTAAAATGAAAGCCAAATCTGACTTTCTTGAGCCTCCTGGACATTATGGAACAGCTGAAAAAGCCACCAGGATTACAAGAATGCTGCAAGCACCCAGTTTTTACAAAATAATTGCCCAAAAACCTCAGAGATTAAAATTTTCGCAGAAACTTTTTTGATTCTCAAGTTCATACAAAAATGCAAGAGTAGAGCATACTAGGTTTTTAGGAAACCTGCAGAACTTATTAGCCCCCCTCCCCCCAAATCTAAGGGAACTAAATCTATTCTTGCACTAAAATAGTTTTGATACCATGTTAGAATCTGAAAACATGAATAACCCAAAAAGCTAATATAAACAAATAGAAATAAAATTGTGAATGTTAATGATACAAGATCAAACTAACAGCACAGAGTTAGGCTCCAAGAGAGAACTGCAAATACTAAAGAAACAAAATAACATTAGAATAATCCAAGAGCAAAATTTATAGAATGCAATTACAATGCAATAGAAAAAATAAGACTAGCTATGGGTGAGTATAGGGAATGAGAGAGGGGAGAGGTGGCAAATACAACCAATGGGAAGAGACCACCACAATAGCCTAAAAAGGTAAGTGTAACTCCCAAGCAATATGTCGACACCTTGCACCCACTCACACTAATTATTCACTTTATTAATCCTAAGCAAGCTTAATTAAAAGTGTAGGGAAAACCTAGGAATAGGAAACATAAATAATCAACTAGGAAATAAAAAACTACACTACCAAGGCACACCTTCTACAAGACCAAGTGTTGTGCAATGTAATGAGCCTCACCAAAACTGACTCAAAACCATTCACTTGCTGCCCTTGTAAATACATCAAACAGTTGACAAACCATATCTGACCTTGCTGAATGAAACTTGTTTTGAGTTTTCAAAATTTTGAAGATTCTTGAATTGCTGATATGATCTTTTGGAGGAATATACTAAGTCTGAAATGTTGTGCAGCAACTAATACTGCAAGAATTTTAATGAATCGATGATGAATATGCATCTATATCACCATTGTAATTTAACAAACACTTGGCATGCAAACAAGAAATTATATGGCAGCAGCATAATGAAGTATTTTGTTGATAATTCTCACGCCAAATAGTTACAAAGATATAGCATGTAATTCCCAGAACTTATGACAGCAAAATTAGAGAACCTGGTATGTAAATGCCTGCTGCAAATGATAGTCTCCACTCTACAATGTATATAATCTGCCAATTTAGCACGTCCCTGCTGTAGTTGTATATAATCTGCCAATTAAACGCTTGATTTCCTGATCTATTATGGCAGCCAATATGAATCTCCAGGTCTGTTGTAGATATACCTTCCAATCCTTCAGCTGTAACAGTAAACTGTTGATATGTTTCTCACAAAAATCAACTCTGGTTGAATCCACACTTAATGAAGGGATGGGTTTGCATTCCTAAGGTTTTTTGTCCTTAAAAATTAGTCACTGACTTCTAGCAACAAGAGAGAATGACTTCATAAAATATTCTCATAACATGTCTCAAGTAAAAGAATAGCCGTGCTTATATAGCGTTTTTAGTTGGTGAATGCTTGTACTTTTAGCAATGTGGGATAAAACATTCTTTAGCTTCCCGAACAAGCTAGAGAGCTATAATAACTAAAGTGACTTTATATTATAACTTCATTATAGTCACTCCTTAATTCAATTAATGATATGCACTTAATAATTAATTATTATTTGGAATCCTACACTTTCTTGTATTTGGATTGTTTGCCCGTCCATAGTTGTGTGGGAAATTTGGAAGGAGAGGAATAGGTGCATTTTCTTAGAAAAGAAGGAATCTCTTATAAGGCTGCAATGGCGGATAGATCATATGATTGAAGAAGTGTTGGGTGCAGTGGCATCTCAGAAACAAAGTCTTCTTATCCCTTACACCAAATTAGATTGCAAAATCCATAGGGAATGGCCAGGAATCAAAATTAAATCAGGGTTGGGGTCTCTAATTGTCAAGAAGAAAAGAGACCCCGGGTTTGGATGAAGCCAGATCCTGATTGGTTCAAAATAAATTTTGATGGAGCAGCAAGTGAGAACCCGGGTCCCTTGGGGGCAAGAGCAATTATTAGGGACTGTGAGGGTAATACAGTGGCAATAGCGGCTAAGCGCTTGGACGATGGGACTAATAATATTGCAAAGGCGAAGGCAGCTATGATGGTTGTAGAATTGGCAAAATCTCTAGGAGTTTGAAAGATTCATTTAGAAGGGGATTCTTTGATTATCATTCAGGCTATTACAAAAATGACGACTAATGCATGGCATTTGCAGAACTTTATTTGGGTTATTATTAAAGAGCTGGAGCAGTTTGATAATTTTAAGATAAGCCACATACATAGACAGGGAAATAAGGAGGTTGATGTGCTTTCAAAATGGTCAGTGAGCTTTGGAGAAATAGGAGAGTATAGAGTCAAGGACTATAAGAATGCTGAGCCTAAACATTTTTACAGTAATGGTAGCAGATAGGAGTAAGATGAAAATTCTACATTATCAAACTATTTTGGGTATGGGTGTGATTGTTTCTTATAGTGGGTGTGTTAGCAAGGGGTTGATAAAGTGGCGAATGGTAGGAGGAATGGTTTTAAGCACGGGTGCTAATCTTTGAGTCGGTGTGCAAGGTGGGTAATTTGCAGAGTGATGAGTTTAGGAGAAAGGTGTGAATGGAGGCGACTTTTACCTTTAGAACCAAAATACAACAAAAGGGCCTTTTTGGGCAAGTGGTGGATCATCAGTTGAAATTGCTTTTGAAATGCCCATCGAAAGCGATTGTGGGAGTTGTGCAGAAGGCATTGGGGAGTTTGTTTCAAAATGCAACATGTAGATGGAAAATGAATGTGGATTGTTGTGTGAATCAAGATGAATACCAAAGGATGATTCGTGGGGAGTGGAATAAATTGAAGGAGGCGATTAGGGAGTTGGAAGTTGTTGGCAAACGTGGTCGTGCTAATTTCCCACTACAGGCTCCACGGCGACGAGGGACTACCCGAGGGAGGCGTGCTCGTGTAGCAGAGTAGTGGGGGGCTACAATCTAAGCGATGGTGGGGGTTTTTTGATGAATCTTTTGGAGCAGATATGAACTAGAAGTTTGCATCTATGGCTTCTACATAAATTTGTTTGTGCTTTTGGGCGATGTTGAAGGATTGTATTTTGAGTTTTTAATGCTCTGTGACCGTTATGGTAATAGCCTGAGTGAATTGCAATGATGCTTGTCATGTCTGATAAAAGATAATTTTGGCGAGCTTTTTGGTTTGTAAGCTCATATTTTTATGTAAAGGTGTTTTGATTGTAAAGGATGGGTGGCGTAGTATGGATTTAGGTGGGCCCTTAATGAGGCTTCTTTGGTGATTTGATGGGGTAGATAGTTGTTGCTTTGGAAGATCTTTATGTAAAACCTTTTATAATTAATTAAATATATATCAATTACCAAGCAAAAATAATAATTAATTATTATTAAAGTATAACTTTAATAATTATTATAATATTATAACTCCACCTTTAATCATCGCAAATCAATTCTGACTTCACCAGGAGGTAGCCCACTGCTAACCAAAGGGTGCCTTACTAAAAATAGTAAGGGTCCATCTCTATCACCCTTGATTTACTAAAATTAGTAAATCCTTGAATACCTGATCAAACAGAGGTGCCAAAGGTCATCATGCAACTGAGGCCGGTCCAAGTGCCCTACCAAATATAGAAATGTTGGATAAATGACTTACTATAAATAGGTGTACCAAACTGACCCAAACAAAGAGCAATCCCGAACACTTTTGACCTCCAGGAGGGAAAGAGCCTCATGTTCTGCCAACTGGGACCCTCTAACCATCAATCTTAGCCTATGAGGGCCAATGATAGGCTAATCCAAACACACTCTAATGCTCACGAAAATGGGGACATTACATGCAAGGGTTACATCAAGAAGCTAAAGAAAGCACAACAGTAGCCATAAGGACTAATGAAAAAGAGTTAAGAAAACTCAAGAAGGCCTTTGTAGAGTAATTTGTACAATAAATTTCATAGATCTCTAAAATGATGTCATGTTGCTAGCTACAATGGAAGTTAAGTTTGAGGCAGAGGAAATGGCTAATGGAAGAGAAACCTCCTATATCTCAAAAGCAAGCATGTGTGCGAGGATTTTTCCCAAGCATTATTATAACGGAACCAACAATGAAGCTCCCTAAAAAAGTAAAGGAAATAGGAAGATGGGAATTGTAAACTGTTGATGCAACGACACAAAACTCACTCTAGCCACATGCCTTAAGGTGCTTTTTTATGTTGTTAATTAGAGTTTGTTTGTCAAAATCACCATTTTGTCCTTGAGTATGGTACAAATGGGTTTGGCTTTACAAATATGTATATGTATATGTATATGCATATGTATATGTATATGTATATGTATATGTCATCTTTAAGAATCAGTTTACCTGATTTTTGGCCTTTTAAGTTTTTACCAATCACAAAAACATAAAACCTAGAGAAAGAGCCTTAGAAACCAATCCCAAATCAACTCCAAGAGTTGGGACATTTGATTCACTCGTGTTTGTGTTAAAAAACAATATTTTGACCCCAAAATTATTGTAATCTAAATCCTTTAACATTTTCACCAGAAATATCACGTAGTTTCTCTTCTTGACCTAATTTTTTTCACCTGAAATTTCACGTAAATTCTCTTGTAGACCTAATTTTACCCTTATTTGTTATGCTTCACTCGCAGACTCACTTTTTTCACTCTCAAGCTATCTTAGGTGATCAACAAAGCTCTATGTTATGTAGGCGAGGAGGTTGAAGGTTTCAAGTTAGCAATTTTGAAGCTCATTGTGCCCTAAGTCAGAAGTTTCCTTCAATCTTTCTCCTCTACCTATCCTCCTTTGATCCTCCCTTTTTCTCCTCAAAGACATTGCATCGCATTTTGAAGCCATAGACAAAAGCCTTTCAACATAACCCTCATGTTGCAGATTCAGGTCCTTTTCCATTTTTTGTGATTTCCACTATCCCATTGACCTACATCACATCCACACACCACAATAGTTTATAACACCTCTAAGATTTGCATTCTAGGCATCTATTTCTATGCACAAACTACCATTTGCGCCACAAATAGGGTCCACACACAAAAAAAACCCATGTATTGTTGGTGTTAAGGCTAAAACAAACCAAATCAAGGCAATCTCCTAAAAGCACAAACCCCATTTTTTGTCCCCAACTTCAGCTAGCTCAATCTCTCTTTTAAGCATCACACTCACATTCTACTAGAAAAGAAGCATCAAGGAATTTTTTGGTGAGTATATTATGAAATTTTGAAGGTCAACAAGCACAAACATTTCTAAAGACGTAATGCACCTATCAAGCAGCCACACCCACCCTATCAAGCTACAATGGCCATCTTATTAGGCAAGAGTGCCCAGATTCTAAAAGTGGTCAAAATTAGTTAATATTTATTCAAGACCTCCTATCTAGCCTCCTAATTCAATTTCTATTGTTGACTTTTCAATCTAACAAGATTTTCTTACCCATTTCTCAACCTCCTTTCTATAGCTAAGTTCTATTTCAAGTTTCCATTACCAAACTATTTTACTTGTTATAAATTGGATTAGGGTTTTCCAAATTCAAATATTGTTAGTAATATGTTTTATTTCTTTGGTGTGTACAATAGAAATAAAATTAATCCATTTCCTAAAAGAACATGCAAGGAGGGTAGGAGTCAAAATTTATCTTCCAAATATCAATAATAAAAATGGTAAACCTATTTTGTAAATCAAAAATAGTAATGTTTGTAGCTTCAATCGTACGATCATTAGAATACATATAATATATGTTGATTAATGATAATATAATATATATGTTATATTATTATTAATCATATAAAATTTTATATTCAATATTATATTATTATATTATTCTTATTTAATAATTGATTGATAAAACATTATAAGATTGATTAAATTATAATTAATGCGAAGAGGCATGTCCTTTCTTATAAATAATAATGAATAGACATGTCCCATGAAGGGACATGTCTCTCTTAGCCTCATTCCCAATATAAATGAAAGAGAGATTGTTGCATTTGGAAAACACATACAACATAGAGTGCTATTACATTCGCAGCTATCCTAAAACTTAACATGGTATCAGAGCCAGACTGCAAATGTAAGAGAGTAGTTTGTTGATGGTGAATGTGTGACTGTCTCAAAAAATACAGTCTTAGTACAGGGACCATAACTCACAAATCCACTGTTGGATTTTTCTGAATTTTGGATATGTTAGTGAAAAACAAATTTTGGAGAATCTCACTGGAGCGATTGGAGAGAAAGTGTGGGATTCCAAAGTTATGACGAACTGTGTACGGGTCTATGTGAAATTCCTAAAAGCGGATTTCATTAAAGAGATATATTAATTTGTTATGGTAGTGGTCAAGCATTAACAAAGAAGAATGTATTCAAGGAAGTGTGTCTCTTTCTAGAAAGAAAGAATTAATTATAGTGTCACCTCTCTTGGAGCAATCAAGTCATTTCACAAGAAGATATGAGTATTGTTCAATGATATAAGAGTGGGAATTGTACATTGTGGGGGGAATAATAACCGATGTTACATTTCCATTTGAACCATCCTTAGTGGAGAGTGAGAAAATGGTGATCATCCACTCTAGGTTGTCGCTCTGCATGAAGGTCATCGACATGGCTAGCACGAACAACATTATGATCTCCTGCAACATGTTCGCCGCAACCAACTTCAAATTTTGATGAGTTGATATTTCCTATATGGGCTCACCTTACAAAAGGAAATATTTGAAACTTAAGATAAGTATTCCATGTTTTATTAATGCACATGAATTATTGAGTTTGAAATTTATGCTATAATATTGGCTAGTAAAATCTTGTATGCTTCTATCTTTGGTATTTCCGTATGAGATAGTTTAGTTTATAAGCTATTTGTAATCTCTCTCTAACATACGTTCAGGACAGAAGCACAAGAAATTGTTTTCAAAGGGAGTTTGACTCTTTAGAGGTAACTTTGGATGAGGAGCTAAGAAGATTGATATCAGACTCAGAGGGAGTCTGACAGTTCATCTTAAGCAATCTTGGATGATCAACCGATTGATATCTTCTCAATGACTTCTTCTTTGTGACAGAAGTTCGAGGTGAAATCCCTTGTTTTCACCCTCTGCGTTGAGGCATGATGGATGTGATGTGTGTGACTCCGTATTTTTAATGGGCATGCCCCCTGTGTACATCATGAGGAAGTGACGACTTCCAAATGATTATCACTTGTATTTGTAAGAGTTATTAAAAGGTGACGATCTTACAATAACTTGACCTTCTATTGTGATAGACATCGTGTGATGGCTGAAAAAGACCACAATAGATGATTTCCTGCATGGTGGATTCAGTTCCTTAAACAGACCATTGACCTTCTATTCTTATAGACATCTTGTGATGGCTGAAACAGATCATAATAGATAGAACTTGTGGATAGAATCGCCGATGGAGGCAATCCACTCTAAAGCTCGTTGAGTTTGTGGATAGAATTGTCGATGGAGGCAATCCACATGAGAGCTTGTGGATAGAATCGCCGATGGAGGCAATCCACTCTTAAGCTCGTGAGTTTGTGGATAGAATAGCTGATGGAGGCAATCCACACGAGAGCTTGTGGATAGAATTGCCGATGGAGGCAATCCACTCTAAAGCTCGTGAGCTTGTGGATAGAATCGCCGATGGAGGCAATCCACATCTTGAGACTATGTTTCTATTGATTACATCATGAGGATGGTGCTTTTATTGCTTGCATCATATGATTGATGTTGTCAAGTGTCATATAAGTGTTGACATTGGATTAATTTATCCTCCCTAGCTAAGAGGGAGTGTTGATGTTTTGTATAGCTATGGTGAGGGTCATAAGTGTTGACACAAGAGACCACTACACATTCTATTTGATCATCCTCCCTAGCTAAGAGGGAGTGTTAATGTTTGTAGCTTCAGTCGTATGATCATTAGAATTTAGAATACATATAATATATGTTGATTAATAATAATATAATATATATGTTATATTATTATTAATCATATGAAATTTAATATTCAATATTAAATTATTATATTATTCTTAATTGATAATTGATTGATGAAACATTGTAAGATTGATTAAATTATAATTAATGGGAAGAGGCATGTCCTTTCTTATAAATAATAATGAATAGACATGTCCCATGAAGGGACATGTCTCTCTTAGCCTCATTCCCAATATAAATGAAAGAGAAATTGTTGCATTTGGAAAACACATACAACATAGAGTGTTATTACATTTGCAGCTATCCTAAAACTTAACAAAAAAACCAAGAGAAATTTACATATCAATCAAGGTTTTCAATATAGCCGAGAATATGGGCATACCTGATAACATTTTTAGATGTAATAAGAATATTTACAATTTAGTTGTATTATTTTTTTTGTTTTTTAGGCTTTAAAGTTGGTCATCATTTTTTTGTTTGTACAGAAGATGAACTACTTGAAATGGGTATACCCGATAACATAGATGTAATAGGATTATTAGCAATTCAGTTGTGTTGTTTTTTAGTTTTTTAGCATTTTAAATTGTTTGTCCTTTTTTTGCAACTTGAAAACCAAGAGAAAAAGATTTACATATCAATCAAGGTTTTGAGAATAGCTGAGAATATGGTTGTGCTCAATAACAGAGTTAGATGTAATAGGAATATTATTATATTAGCAACTAGTTGTGTTATTTTCTTAGTTTTTCAGCATCTTAAATTGTTTATCCTATATTTTCATATAATATATGAACTATTTAATCTATGTTCCTTTTTTCTCTATTACCATGTCCCTCTAACCCCCTTTCCCCCCATACCCATGTGGGTACAGTTGAGGTTCTAATGCCTTGCTGATTCCACACTAGGTTTTCCCAGGGTGCCCAAGAGAGGCCGAAAAATGTTTGCGTACATAATTTTACCCGTAAGTGAGAAAATTGTGAAAATAACATGTCATGAAGGTATTTTTCTCTAAAGATTACTGCAATGCTGATTCCTTCTAGGGTTCTTGTGGCAGCTTGGAGGAGGCGAAATAACCATTGGAGAGGGCTCACGTATGTCAATGAGGTTGGTGGGGTAGTTCAAGGCAGCAGGAAAGCTTGTATAAGGCATGCAGAGGAAGAAAGCAAGAAGATACCGCCTAGAGAAATTATGGAGAGCTATCTAGGGCGAGAATCGGAAGTGATAATAGGACTTGGAAGGGACGACTCTTTGGGCCGAAGGAGAAGCAGGCCGGAATGGATGGTAGGGCTGGAAGGGTGACTAATAGGAAAAACGAAGGGGCTACTTGGAGCCAAAATAGGGAGATGAGACTCATGGGAAAGCCTACTATTTTTTTAGGAGAAGAGATTGCTATGGAAATCTCTAGAAAATGAGAAATTTTACATTGAGATGCATTTAATCAGGAAATTTAAAGGATTTTTGTTGGGCCTCGTTGAACTGCACAAGTGAATTTTGAAGTATTGGAATCTCATATTGGACAAGGATGTTCAGATTTACACTAGAACTAGGGGGTTGTTTGTGGTGGCCTTTGAGAACAAACAAGACAGGAATAAAATCTTATGTGATTATCAGTGGAGCGGGGAGGATAAGCACATCCTGCTGTCAAAACCATGGTACCCGACTTTCAACCCTGCTACAGAATCTTTCATCAAAATCCTAGTTTGGGTAAGGCTTCCTAATCTCTGGTTACAATATTGGTTCAAATCTTGCCTTGAAACTGTTGGTATTTCTCTTGGTAGATTTTTGGGAGTAAATGAGGGTTCCTTAGAATTTTTTCATACTACACATGCATGAATGGATTTGATGAAAGTAATAAAGTATTTAATATTATATTAATGGTCATTTAGGCATATTTAGTCTATTAGGTAGTTTCTAATTTCTCAATTAGTTGTTTTAGTTTGTTTAGTATGTTTCTATTTCTTTTTTAGAAACTTTTTTTGTTGTTTCTCTATTTAAGAAGACTACGTCTCCATTTTGTAATCACTCTTTTATGAATAATGAATTTTCGTAACATGGTATCAAAGCAAAAAGACCATCTCACGAATTTTTAAAAAATCGTACCTCTTACCTGGATTTTTTCTAGAATTTTTTTGATCGTGTTTTAATGAAAAAACGTGGGACTTGAAATTTGATGAGTTGTGCAATAAGCTATTGCAGCAAGCTAGGTGGAGGTGGTAGTTCGGTAGCACTAGTGACATGGTCAGTGCAGAACAGGCATTTACTGCCACAAATAAAGGCAAAGGCGTGTCCACTCAGCAGAAAGGACGACGCACATTTGAGGAGGGTTCCAAGAAGAAGATCACCTGTCACTATTGTGGGAAGCTTGGTCATATCAAGAGGTTTTGTAGAGTCGCAGACAGCAATTGGTTGATCAGAAGACCAACCAGGAAGAATCTCAGCAGCAAACTCATGTAGCAGAGCAGTCTGAGGAGTAGTCAGCCTTCTATGTACTCATGGCCAAATGATATGAAAGTTTTGTTTTCTATCAGGGTAGTCAGTAAAATGACCATTAAGGGAGGGTATAAAGTATTTAATATTATATAAATGGTCATTTAGGCATATTTACTCTTGTGATATTGCTATCAGGATTCAACTGTGTAGTTTTTGAGTCAAACTCATTGACCCATAATTCATGAGTAGTGGTTCACATGAACCCATCTCTCATGAGAATGAATGG
>MU224420.1:521326-575396 GCA_018584345.1 Thuja plicata
AAACTGGAAATGACTAGGCCAAAACACTCCAGGATCCCCTTAAACCCTTCGTTAGCCCTCGGGACCATGTAGAACAAGGCTAACGCACACACACTTGGTCAACTGCTAAAGTGGGGACATTACACCAAATTATATTTTGACAACGAAATAAGACATTGTGCTAGGGTTTTGATTACTAAGTTATGTATTTAAAAAGAAACGCTAAATTTTGTAAAGCAAGAATCTTTTGTATAAGGTCAAACACAAGTTGTGCCTAGCTTCTAGGAGATTGAAGACTAGGAGAATCTAGGTCTATGCATTATGAAAGGCATGCCTCTAAGAAGGGTATGTTATTTTTCCTTGAGATCCACCACCAAATCATAGGATAAAAGCAAGGTCATGTGAGTGTAGAATAATGTAATGCCCTCAAACCCAAAATTAAAACGTGTGCCCATCTATTCCTACAAGTCTTGAGCCTTAATAGTGCAATGTCCCCTTTTAAGTCATCGGCTTTTTCTAGAGGTTAGCCTATGACTTTGGTCCCCATAACACGGTGATTAGGGAACACTTCTAAGGGTGTTTTATGGCTCTTCAACTAACCTTTTGCTGCTTATTTCAGTATTCTCAAGCTCAGTATCCTAATTTATTTGTGGTGTGCCTTTCGGAAATCATTCAAGACACTTTGATTCATACTTACTATTTTTGGTAAGTCACTTGGATGGTTTGCTCATACTTACTATTTATAGTAACTCATCAGAGTGGTCACCTAGCATCATATCTATATCTGGAAAGTGGATGGATTTTTTCCATGAGTTGAAATTGTAAAAAATCAAGGATTTAAAGTCACTTGGATGTTTTGCTCATAGTTACTATTTATAGTAAGTCATCAAAGTGGTCATCTAGCATCATATCTATATCTGGAAAGTGGATGGATTTTTTCCATGGGTTGATATTGTAAAAAATCAAGGATTTAATGATTATAGTTAAACTATTAAAGTTAAATCAAGCTTAACTTTAATAATATTGATTATATTGAATGACTTTATAATATGATGACATAAAGGGGGTTAAAGTGATTTTGAGTCGTTTTCATAAAGGGACTTTATTTTGGGGCCTTGAGAGATAAGGTTTTAAATAATTTAATAAAGTGTTTTATGGAGATAGACACCAATATTGGGAGATATAAGGTGAATATAAATTAGTTCATAAAGTGACTTTAAGTTAATTAAATTTATATAAGGGGTCACAATTGCAACTAATTTCTGATAGAGATCACCTTTTCATGCTTGGTGAGATATATTTTGATGCAAAAAAGGGAAAGAAGATAAGGTAGATAAGCTTATTGATGAGCTTAAGGTTACCAAGGATTCTTTGAAGAGCACTCGGATGGTCATTCAAGAATCAAAAATTCAGATTTAGGAGCTTTGTGAAGAATTGAGCTTGGCTCAAGCATCATCATCCACAAAGGAAATCCAATCTTCTATGGCTTCCATAACTTGAGAATGAGAGTGGTACTCATGGTTTGAGGGGAGAGCCCCTTACGATGGTCAAGCACGAGGAGCTTTCAAATATGCATGGGCTTCAGGATAAATATGATTCTGAAATTACTGAGTATACACACAACCTACATCATGGAAACCATGAGTCACCTTTGAGGGAGAGTCAATCGAGCACACACCTAGTGGTTATAGATACAGAAGAGATAGTTGAGCACACACCTAGAGGACCAGCCACAAGTGTTATACCTACACATGTAGAGGGAGATAAAAGTGGTTTAGTTTTTGTTGAGCCCTTGGTCATTCGTGGAGAGTGTTGGCCTAACTGATGCAGTAATGGTAAGTGATGTGATGGTAGAAATTTGGTGTTGAAGATGATCAATTATTGTGTTGTCAATGATGTCAAGTATTGACCTAGTGTTCTTAGTGTGTTGCCAAGTATGTGAGAAGGATGCACAATGTGTTGCAAGTGGTTTCAGTGGTCGTGATCCTTAAGGGAGACTTGGGGCACAGCAATGTCTTTAGATGATAACTAAATGATCGCAACTATTGAATTTGTGTAAGTTATGATTGATTGAAGTATGTCAGGGCAACTGCTAGGACAATTTGTGACTGGCAATGAGTGATTTGATTGGTTTATCAAATCTATGAGTTTGGTGGCGTGATCATAGAATGATGTTGTTGAAACTGTGTTGAGTTTATGGTTATGACCGCGACTGGTTTGGATGATCGGTGAGCATGTTTTGTGGTTACAGAAGTTATTTCAGTGAAAGGTGACAGTGTTCTTGAGCTACCAATGGTAGATCTTCTATTGCCGATCGGTGATCAAGTTGCAATGAATCATTTGTGTTCCAGCTGTCATGCTGACGTGTCTCAATTCATTTATGGTGTTGTGTTGACGTTTCATTGATCGAGGTAGACGTTTTATCAAGATGAAGGTTGAGTTGGTCAAAACGTGTTTGACTGTTCTTGATAAAATTAATTGTAAGGCTCTAGCTTGTGGCCGACCTGTTTGGTAAAGTTGTTTATCATATTAGGATGTGTGTTTTGGTGCAATCTCTCTGAGCGCGAAGATTGGAAAAGTGATTTGAGATGTGTTAGGTAAGATTTAAGGCAATGGAAGGCTTAGGGCTTGAACAGTGATATTTGTATCATGAAATCGAAGATTTGTGTGTGTAGATCGTGAATGTGAAGGTGCGATCAAGCTAGGGTATACCAGAGTTTTCTGAGAAGAGATTGAATGTGTTACAGAGGATCTGATCAAGCAAAGGAGTTGGTATTTCCAGATCAAGTGACCCTAACAGGTTTTCTATTGTAAATCCCTTAACCGAGTAGACCCTAATAGGTCTTATTTGTAAATCTCTTAACAAAGTGGCTCATTAACTTGAGTTTGAAATCTCTTAATAGAGTTACTCCTAACAGGGTAAAGCTCCTAAGAGGGCTAGAGGTAAATCCCATAACTTGATGGCACCTAGCAGTGTCTTTGTAAACTCCTAACAGGGTTAAGCTCCTAATAGGGTGTACTTCAGAAGAGTACATTATTTGTGGGTCTTCATTCCCACCGTGGTTTTCACCCATTTGGATTTCCACGTGAAAATCTTTGTGTTATGTGTTGCATGCATTGTGGTGGTTGTGTTTATTTGATCAAGTTTCATTTGCTTATCAAATAGGTAAACTTGTGAATGTTTATTTTGGGTTGAGAAGTGGAAATTTGCAGATATCTTTGATTACTGATTCCCCCCCCTCCCACTCTCAAATTCTTGGACCCTTAGGACTAACAATTGGTATCAAAGCCTTGGTCCTCTTTGTGGTGAAATTTAACAGCTTGAGGTCAAGATCCGAAGAATGATGAGGAAGGAAGGTCCTAAATTCACAAGAGAGAACTACTTGGTGTGGAGTGGTAGAATGAAGCTTTAATTAAAAGGTATGGGCAATCAGTATTGAAATCATGTTGTTAATAGATATGTTGTACCTACTGGTACTCTCAATGCAGATCAGCTAAGGGAACAGCAAGAGAATAATACAACTATGGAAGTCATTGCAAATCTGATGCAGAGTTTGCTGATATCCAAGATCTTGAAAATGCCTATGATGTGTGGGAGAAATTGAAGCTAGTGTATGGTGGTGACAAACATGTGCAGAAAGCTAAGGTTGACAGCCTGAAAGGAAAATTTGATGAAATGAGGATGGTTGAAGGTGAAAACATTGAGAAGTATGGTCAGAGAATAAAAGAAGTGGTTGCTGCTATCAAAAGTGCTGGTGGAACTATTGAAGAAGACGATGTAGTAAGTAAAGTATTGAGAACCTTGTTACCTCTTTATGCCATTAGGGTTTCTGCTATTCAAGAGTTAAGACCTTTAGGAACTGGTATTGTCACTCTTGATGCATTGTTTGGAAAGCTGACTACTTTTGAACTTAGCAATTATGATAATAGTGTTCCAAGGGTTGAAGCTGCTTTTAGGGCATCTTTGTCTCTTGCGCCTACAAGAAAAGGAAAGGAAGTTAGTCATGAATCTTATGCTATGTCAAGTTACTCTAATGATTATGATTCTATCTTGTCTGGGGAGAAGAAACAAGAAGAGTTAGAAGCATTGCTTGCTAGGAGGTTACCTAGAGGAACCGGTAAGTACAAGGGCAAGCTACCTCTTAAATTCTTCTCATGTAACAAGATTGGACACATTGTTGCCAGGTGTCCTGAAGGTGACACGAAGGAAAAGCCTAAGAGATTCAAGGATAAGAGCAAGAAGACTTGTTTTGTTGTTGTTGATGAGGGTGTTACCGATGAGGAATCTGAGGATAATGAAGAAGAGTTTATCTTTGTTGATGTTAAGGAGGATTCCCCTGTAGATGGTGAAAAAGCCTTGATTTCTAGCATGGATCATGGTGGTGATTGGGTAATAGACAGTGGTTGTACAAATCATATGACCGGTGACAGGAGTAAGTTCACTAAGTTAAAAGAATGTGATGGTGGAGCAGTAAGATTTGGTAACAATTCTCCTTGCTTAGTAAAAGGAATAGGATCTATTGCACTATATAGCAAAACAAATTGTGATGATGTTTACTAGGTAGAAGGCCTAGGGTATAATTTTTTGAGTGTAGTACAGTTGAATAAAAAAGGTTATCTTGTGGAGTTCAAAGGAGGTGTATGCAAGATACTTGGAAGATCTGGTGCTCTGGTATGCAGACTAAAGGTAACTTATTCTGTCTGAATACTACAGTAAAGAGTTGTCTAATTGCAAAAGTTGATGATAGTTGGTTGTGGCATAGGAGATTTTGTCATGTTAATTTTGATAGTTTGGTCAAATTAAGTAAGAAGAATGTTGTTAGAGGTTTGCCACAACTAGTGAAACCAGACAATGTCATGTGCAAAGAATGTCAGTTGGGAAAGTTAACTAGTTCTGTTTTTATTAGTAAGTCATTTTCATCTGGAGGTATTTTGGATTTAATACACTGATTTGTGTGGTCCTATGAGAACAAGAAGCTATTTTGGAGATAAGTACTTTATGCTTTTTGTTGATGATTACTCTAGGATAATGTAGGTTACTTTTCTAAAAGACAAATCAGATGCATTCTATATGTTTAAGGTGTTCAAAGCACGAGTTAAAAAGAAAACACGTAAGAGTCTGAAGTGCTTGAGATCTGACAGAGGTGGTGAGTTCACATCTTTAGAATTCGCTGAGTTTTGTGAAGAACATGGAATTAAAAGGCAAATGTCAGCGCCTAGAATACCTCAGCAAAATGGGATTGCGGAGAGAAGGAACAGATCTATTATTGATGCTGCAAGAACTATGATGATTCAAAGTGATGTGCCTCAGATGTTTTGGAGAGAAGTTGTTATCACTGGTGTTTATACATTGAACAAGGTACAGGTGAAGAAGGGAACTGGTAAGACTCCTTATGAGTTATGGTTTGGTCACACACCTAGTGTGAAATACTTCAAAGCTTTTGGGAGCAGATGCTACATAAAGAGAGATGGCTATATAGGAAAATTTGATCCTAAGAGTGATGAAGGAATATTTTTGAGATATTCTACAAAGAGCAAAGCATACAAGTGTCTAAACAAGAGAACCAACAAATTCATAGAAAGTGCTAATGTGAAAATTGATTAATTTTCATAACAGAATGATGGTTCCAACAAGAATAAATCAGAAGATGATCAAGGAATTGTTTATGTTCAACCGATGGAGCAAGAAGCTACAAATCAGAACAATGAAAAATGAACCAAATCAATCAGTAGAAGAGACTCCTAGACTTGAACCGGTGATACCAAGGTATGTAAAGTTGAACCATTCTGTTGATCAAATTATTGGTGATAAGAATGTTGGTGTTCAGACTAGATGAAAGATCGGAGAAAGTACGTGTCTGATTTCTGAACATGAACCTAAATCTATAAGAGAGGCATTGAATAATGAAGATTGGGTTAAGGCCATGGAAGAAGAATTGGATCAAATAAAGAATAACAATACTTGGATACTTGTTCCTACACCTTTTGATAAGAATGTGATAGGAACTAAGTAGGTTTTCAAAAATAAACTCAATGAAACTGGTGAAGTAGTCAGGAATAAGGCAAGACTTGTGGTTAAGGGTTATGCACAAGAAGAAGGCTTGGATTATGGAGAGACTTTTGCACCAATGGCTAGACTTGAAGGAGTGAGGATTTTGCTAGCCTATGTTGCTTACAAAGGTTTTAAAGGTTTTCAAATGGACATGAAATTTGCATTCTTGAATGGAATTCAGGAAGAGGAAGTTTACATAGAACAGCCTGATGGTTTTGCACTATCAGAAGATGAGGACTTGGTGTGCAAGTTGCAGAAGGCACTTTATGGATTGAAGCAGGCACCAAGGGCATGGTATTAGAGACTCCACTCATATCTAATCAAGATCGGTTTCATCATAACAAGTGAGGACAGCAATGTTTACTTGAAGATTGAGAAGGATGACCGATTGTTGATTGCTGAAGTCTTTGTGGATGACATTATTTTTGGTGGAAATGATGAGATGAGCATTGCATTTGCAGATGAAATGAGGACAGAATTTGAGATGTCGATGTTTGGAGAGATCAAATTCTTTGTTGGACTACAGATATCTCAGCTCAGTGATAGAATCTACATCAGCCAAACAAAGTATGTGAGGTAGGTGTTGAAGACTTTTGGGTTAGAAGATTCTAAATCGGTTGGAACTCCAATGGTGACCGGTTGTAAGCTATCCAAGGAAGATGATTCTAAAGAGGTGAATGCAACTTTATACAGATCCATGATCGGTAAGTTGCAATATGTTGTTCATAGTAGGCCTGATATAGCACATGTTATTGGGATAGTTGCAAGATTTCAAGCTAATCCAAAGGAATCCCACATGGTGGTCGTGAAGAGAATCTTTAGATACTTAAAAGGGACTGAAGACTATAGTCTTTGGTATGATCACAAGGGAGTTTTTTCTTTGAGTGTGTTCACTGATGCAGGTTGGGCAGGTAATGTGGATGATAGGAAGAGCACAAGTGGAGGAGCTTTCTTTCTTGGAGAGAGACTTGTGTCATGGACAAGCAAAAAGCAGAATTGTATTTCGCAATCTACTGCAGAGGCAGAATATGTTGTTGCTATTGTTAATTACACTCAAGTTGCTTGGATGAAGCAGATATTGGAAGGTATTAAGCAGAAGGTAACTGAACCAGTGGTTATCTATTGTGATAATACTAGTGCTATAAACATATCCAAGAACTCTGTGATTAACTCTAAGACAAAGCATATTGCAATTAAGTACCATTTTCTTAAAGAGCAAGTTCAAGAGAAAGAGGTGCAATTGGAGTATGTACCAACTAAGGAGCAGGTTGCAGACATTTTTACAAAGCCACTACCAAAGGATACGTTTGAGTATCTAGGAGGCAAGTTGGGGGCCATTCCCCTACTTGAGCAGAATTAACGTGATGTTGTTGCATCAGTCCAATGTTTTGTATTGAAAATCTTTGATTGGATTGATGTAATAAGGGGCTACTCCTTAGGGGGAGCAATCGGTGGTAAAGGCAATGATTACTTGTTTCAGCCTCTAAGGTGAAGAAGTGATCAATGGTATAGCATCTTTGGCATTGTTGTCAAAGGGGGAGAGAAGTACTGAGAAGTGGTGAGCAAACAAATGAGAAAGAAAGTGATATTAGAGAGAAAGGGGGAGACACAGATTCAGAGATGAAGATTCAGTGCAACAACACAAGTAGTACAGGTTATCTGATTGAGAAGATGTTTTGATTGTTGTGTTGCCATCAATGCCAAAGAGGGAGATTGTTGGCATAACTAATGCAGTAATGGTAAGTGATGTGATGGTACAGATTTGGTGTTGAAGATGATCAGTTATTGTGTTGTCATTGATGTCAAGTTTTGACCTAGTGTTCTTAGTGTGTTGCCAAGTATGTGAGAAGGATGCACAATGTGTTGCAAGTGGTTTAAGTGGTTGCAATCCTTAAGGGAGACTTGGGAATGTCTTTAGATAATAACTGTATGATTGCAACTGTTGAATGTATGATTTGTGTAAGTTATGATTGATTGAAGTATGACAGGGCAACTACTAGAGCAGTCTGTGACTGGCAATGAGTGATTTGATTGATTTATCAAATCTATGATAAGTTTGGTGGCGTGATTAGAATGATGTTGATACTGTGTTGAGTTCATGGTTATGACCGCGACTGGTTTGGATGATCGGTGAGCATGTTTTGTGGTTACAGAAGTTGTTTCCATGAAAGGTGACAGTGTTCTTGAGCTACTGATGGTAGATCTTCTATTGTCGATCGGCGATCGAGTTGCGATGAATCATTTGTGTTCCAGTTGTCATGCTCACATGTCTCAATTCGTTTATGGTGATGTGTTGATTTTTCATTGATCGAGGTAGACGTTTTATCAGGATGAAGGTTGAGTTGATCAAAACGTGTTTGACTATTCTTGAAAAAATTAATTGTAAGGGTCTATCTTGTGGCCAACCTGTTTGGTAAAATTGTTTATTATATTGGGATGTGTGTTTTGGCGCGATTTCTCTGAGCGCGAAGATTGGAAAAGTGATTTGAAATGTCTTAGGTGAGATTTAACGCAGTGGAAAGCTTAGGGCTTGAACAGTGATATTTATATCATGAAATCGACGATTTGTGTGTGTAGATCGTGAATGTGAAGGTACGATCAAGCCAGGGTATACCAGAGTTTTCTGAGAAGAGATTGAATGTGTTACAGAGGATCTGATCAGGCAAAGGAGTTGGTATTTCCAAATCAAGTGACCCTAACTAGTTTTCTATTGCAAATCCCTTAACCAGGTAGACCCTAATAGGTCTTATTTGTAAATCTCTTAACAGAGTGGCTCATTAACTTGAGTTTGAAATCTCCTAACAGAGTTACTCCTAACAGGGTAAAGCTCCTAATAGGGCTAGAACTCGAACTCAGCAATAACTCAGCCGACCCAAAAAAATGTAAAAACTCGACGAAAAAATCGACACTTTTATCAAACATTTGAAAATATATTATTTCTTAAAATATTCTTATATTCACACACCAAATTTTGTAGAACATCAACATCTTATTATTTTTCAAATATATAAAAGATTAATTGTAATGTAAAAATGATATATATTAATACATATAGTAATTATATATTAATATATATGAAAAAAATTATAGAAAAACAAATCATATATTATATATATTAAAATTACATATAGTAATTATATATTAATATATGAAAAAATTATAGAAAAACAAATCATATATATAAATTAAAAATCAAAGTTGAAACTATTAAAAATATATTAATACGGCTATAGTTATTCAGGTCTCAGTTAACTATTAACCTAACTATTATTATATCGATGGTCGATCCAGTTTAATATAAACTATTAATATGCATATTAATAGTTATATTAACCTAACTATCATTCATACAATCTGAATCGATGGTCAATCCTTTGTGGCATCTAGGTTGTCATTTGGCATCATTGAAGTAGTTGCACAAGTTCAACCTTGGCTACTTGCAGCAAGAAACAATCTGAGTCCGTTGCTCTATAAACGTGAAACGATGATGAAAGACGACCAAACTCCCAACCAAATTTCACCGTCGCAGCCGAACTCGCAGTGGACGAAAAAAACGAATGGAAAAACAAAAATGACAACCCTATTTCACGTTTTACTATTTATGTTTTAAGTCATTCATAGGTTGACTTTTTTGACTGATTTTTCAGATAAAAAAGCTCGGGTTTTAGCAATTTTTTGCCCTAAACTTCATCGCACGACAATGAAAAACTTGGCTGCTATTTTTCGGACGATTATATCGTTTCTTGTAGTGACGCGCGATATATCACGAGTTTAGCGATAAATCGTAGATATTTTCAAACATGTTACAAGCTATCTACTTGGCAACAAAATTATTAGTTAATAAGGTGCATTTGGAGGGTGATTCAATGGTAATTGTAAATGCATTGATCAAAGGAGAGACCAAGGCTTGGAACATAAATAAATATATAAAATTTATTTGTAATCTTTTTAAAAATTTCAAGGAATATAAAATAACTCATATGAGAAGTGGCAATGAGGTGGTGAACAGCTTGTCCAAGATGGCAGTGGCATTCAATGATGGACGAATATTGAGATAATTTTAGAGATTTGAAATTGGAGGATGATCTGTTATACACCGCCAATGACAAAACGTCATCATAATGCGAAATGTCCCCAGGTGATGTGAAAGTCGTGGGTCGAATGAATTAAAAGGGGAATCGAGTCATTTTTTCATTACATGGCATGAGTTGAGGAGAACATTCCCAATGCTGAGAAGTATTTTTTTGAGGGAAAAGTAGGCAATATTTTGGTGGTGTATAAAGAAGGAATTATGGAGGCAGGTTTCACCCTCCTCATAGAGAAGCAGCAATTATCCTTCATGGAGAGGATTTCAAAGAAACGCTTGAGAGATATCTTCAAAATTGAAGAACCGATTTTTCTACAAATTGTTTATGCCCGGGGAGGAGTTTATGAGGTTGGAGCATTGATACAGGGTAAATGTGGACATTGCGTCCATGTTCCCTACATCCTGCAATTGGGCACGTAGGAAGAGGTTGAATGGGTCATGACTAAGTGTGTGAGGAAGGAGTGGCTTAATGGTATGAAATCATTGTTAGCGTCAACAATTCCCAAGAAAGGGTTTCAAGCCCGCCATGGTGATTGGAGGCAAATTGGTGATAGTGAGGGGTCCCTTATCCCATTCATCATCTAGAGTGCATGGAGCAATAAAGAAGAATGACAAACTGAAGCCCAAATGGGGTGGGATGCCCTCAAAGATTTTCTTAGGGAATGGGAAATTGCTCGAAGGGTGGAAGTTGCGGCTACGAAAAGGAGATGGCACCAAAATTTGAATCGGAAGACTTCTGAATTAACGACCCTCTCAAGCCAGCAAAGGAGAAGAAGTGAGGCTCGCTCGGTGTTGTGAGTATCTTTTTTTGTCATAATCTAAAATTTCAATTTGTAGTTATCAAGAAATGGTTTAAAAGTTTCAGCTTGGTTCTGTGATGTTTGTTGGCCATCGTAATGGCAATTTAGTAACCTAGTATACAATTGCCTTTGATACATAGTGGGGATGTAAAGCATTGCTAATGGCACTCTTTCTAGGGTACGGTCTGTGTGGGTTTGACCGAGTTTTGTTCATGAAGTCTTGGTCCTTTTGTAATGTAATGGGGGGATAGTCGATAGTGTGAAAATGTAATTACAAGGGAGAATTGCAGATGGGTGGAATGGTGATATGGTATATGCCAGATATTATGATGATGTAATAGCTTATTTTATAATTAATACAAAAACTAGTACATTAACGATCAAAAAAAGAGTGGGAAAGTTAAATAGGGTTCCGGAAACTTCATGAGAGGATAATATAAGGAGATTTGCGAACGTCATTTCATATACTTGGCTTATTTTATTTCTTTATGAGATGCTTGGGAGCTTTGGCTTTCATTTACAATAAAATCTGGGGACAGAAACCCTTGGAGTTTCTCGATGGTTTGGACGGAAACCTAAACCCATCTTTGGTGTGGATTCATCCAGAATTCACCATTGGCTTCATTATAAGATTGTTGGAGGTTTCAACTGGAGATCTCTGGAGGATTTGACAGCTTTGACAGCTAGGGTTTGAAGGTGAATGCCATGTTTTGGAAGGGTTTTATGTGATTGTTGGCATCTGTCATCATTCAGATTTGTGTTTCAGCAGACTTCAATTCAGAAGGGTTTAGATTTGTTTGAGCAAGGGCTTGATAGAATTTCATTGCTAAAGTTGCACAAAGGGTTTGAGCGCTTACCTTGTAGATATAGCACTAACCTTTGGAGGTGATTTAAGGATCTATTCCAGACATTTGGGACAGCCTCATCCTTGTTTCAGGTCTGCCATAAAATTCAGATTTATATTCAGATTTGTAATCAGCATCCATACCTTGTTGATTGGCATTTTATCCATCATAACATTGAAGGCAGCAATCGGGTATGTCATTGCATTGAAACTCATTGAATTCAATAAGAAAAACTTGCTGTTCAGAACTATATCAGACTTCTGATTTTAACTCCAGTCCATATATTTGTTGTTATTTCTTATGTTAAAAGTTTCTATAATTGCTTCATATCATGGCAAAAATATCTATGCATTGAAAACTCATAAAAAACAACCAAAGCACTCAAAAACAAACTCGGGAGATTCATACCAGCAATCAGAAAAAACAGGGCAGAATAAGGGTGGGAATGGAATATTACAGATAGATTGATGATCACTGATCATAAGATGCAAGTAGATGTGGAGCAGTGGCAAATCCTTCGGAAATTAATATGTACATCAATTCAATATTTGGAGTTTAGCACATTGTGTGGATTCACAAATTCAATGATTAAAATTTATAATATGGAAGTTGCCAGCAAGAACATGGAATTTAGTCTTGCACCTGCAATTTCCTTAAAAAGAGGTTAAATGATAATTAACTAAAATTGATTTAACATTTGGTCTTGATAAAAGTCAATGGTTGTAATGTCCCCTTCTCCTCAGGCCTGGTCAGCAGGTGTGACCATTAGCATATTTCCTCAGTTATCCTAGGCTAATTGGTAGTGGTTAGAGGACCCCAATGATCTTGCAGAGCTCAGGTTCGATTTTTCTTGCCTTCTGTTGGTGGTTTTGAGATCAATTGGTGATTTGAATTGCAATGACGCTTTTTGATAAATTTTTTGGCCTCCTAGACTATTCTCCACACTTCTACAAGAGCATGCGTTTTTTTATTAAGTGTTTGAGTTGGCACCAATCATCATCCCATTGCCTCAATTACACATGCTCAAATTAGGTTTCTAATGCCTTGGCAGTGCTTTCCGCAATTCGAGCGAGAGTATAAAATAATTACACTAAAGTTCTTATTTTAATGTTATATTATATTACTAAGTGTTATATTTTTATAGTCACATTATGTCCCCCTAAAGTGGACATCTAGGTAAAGGGGACTAACACATGAGATAATTTAATATTTCGTAATTATTTTGGGTCGGAAATGTATTATTTAAACTTTCAAATTGGATTATTTTCCCTCCAAAGCTATAAAAGGAGGTTTTGGGCTCTTGTATTCATTATTCAAAAGAGTAGACATAACAGGATGCTGCCAGATTGAACTTGTGAGTTCTTCCAAGATCGATTAAGGACGAAAACCTTCTTTTGGATACTGATTTCAGATCTGGAAGACAATCCCTAGCTGGTTGGAGTGGTTCCACACAAGGGTCAGCATTGTTTACAAGTGTTGCATATTTGGGGTTCAAAAAATTTAAGATTTTCAAAGTATTTTGATTTCAGAATTTTAGGGGGTGTTTTGGCGATTGATTCAGAGACTTTGTTGAAGATACAAAGGTGTTTAGAGGGTTTCCCATTGCAGGCTGTATGGCTGTGAAGTTCTAGTAGAAGACCTAGCTGGGCCATACTATCCTAGTTTGCTTCAAAAGTGAGTTGAAGGGTTGGAAGCTTCAAAACTTGTGCTAAGTGACTTTAATAGTAGGGTCACTTCATTGCAGGGTTTTTCGAGGTTGAATCACTGGTCATTTGGTCTTCCCACGAAGGTTGTACCATATGACATGATTTACTGAAGCTAAGCGTTACAATTGCAGGGATCAAGTGCCTTAAGTTTTGAGGTTTTTTGGCCTAGAGGGGTGGCGTCTAAGCATTCTTCTGTCCTTTCAGATAGGCACTGATTGAACAAGGTTTGGTGAGGAGTCGGCAATTTTTCTAGCTAAATAACCCCTGTTTGAGTGCTCAGAACTGAGCTAGGAAAGACAGAAGCCAAATAATGGACCTGTAGCTTCTTGTACCTTGTCTTTTGACAGTGATTGGTAGAGATGGAAGCATAGTGAGCCTACCGCTACACCTGAAAGGTAAATTTATGCATGATGGAAGGTAAAATCTGATGTTTCATGGCCGCCTCAGAGTGCAAGTGGTGATCAGCAGACCTGCGTAGCCCCCTCACTCAGTTTTCAGACCTACACTAAACAGTTTGAC
Organism: Thuja plicata; assembly: GCA_018584345.1. Lineage (NCBI taxonomy): Eukaryota > Viridiplantae > Streptophyta > Pinopsida > Cupressales > Cupressaceae > Thuja > Thuja plicata. The sequence continues at coordinate 535,315 of MU224420.1, forward strand.
ACCATATTTGAGGTAATTTTCATAAGGTTATATCATAGGTGTGTCAAATTAATGTAATGGCATCTCTAAGAATGATCACCCTTCAGGATATTGTAATACCGGATGTGTGCATGCTAATAAACTATATCAAACCTTATAACTGCAGTATATCACCGTTTGAGACATGTAATTTTTATTGGCAAAAAAAAAAAAATATGGGTGGCTACTAGAAGAGCATATGAAGGGTTATGACTATTAGAGAAAAAGGTATACAAGGAAATCCAGAAAGGATAAAGATAATCATTTAATACATTTTATATCTAATTATTACTCCTTGTAGAGTGTGGACTGTGGTTCAGCAACATTAGGATGAAAACCCCCTAATTTCCATTGCTGAGTTAGAGAATGGAAACTCCTGATGCAAACAGATCTGGAGACAGTTCATTGTTCAAAGACATTTTAGTGAAGATAGACCACTGCAGATTTGGGATAATTAACCGCAGATACAAAGGATTAGATCCTTCTTTTCTGAAATTTATTCAAAATATAATATCTGAATTGAAATAAACTGTTAAAACTGCAGTTTTCTGAAGTTGATATCATATTTATGATTGATTGTGCTGTTATTATTGTGAGTCAGATTTTAGTATTTAAGATAACGAAAATTTAAAGGGGACATTACAATTTACATATAACTACTCAATGCACTCCACAAGAGCCTATAAAAGCAATGTAATATGATAATTTTGTAGAGACAAACAAAAATAATTCAAAGAGCTGGGAAATTGCGATCGTAACAAGTTAGTAATGGCAAAATTTGCCAAACTGGTATGAGAGTAATTGTTTTGATAAGAAACCATAAGAAATGATTATTATTGGGTTATAAGATGGATGCACAAGTAATCCTAATACCTGAAAAGATATTTGTAGAATGGTATTTCTAATATCTTATTATCTTTGCTTGTATTGTGCTTGCTCTGTTTGAAGAATCTTAGCCTTAGAAGTAATAATCTTCTAAAAATTGCAATTAGTCACGATTTATCTTTTCTCACTCCCCACACTGAATTTTCCCAGGAAATGACATTAAAATCGCAAATAAATCCAATAAAATCACTTTAATTATGATTTTCCACAGTTCTTGGAAATTATCTAGGTTTTTTTCAATTTATGCAGCAATTATTTTCTTATAGTTCGAATTTTCCTAACCCTAACACAATGCTTTCCAAGTTTTTCCCAATTTAATCCCAATAAATTGAAAAAATAATTATCTTTTGGTTCACTGAGTGATTCCCAAGAGTGTTTTTTGCCGCCATGCTTGGAAATCTAAACAAGGGGACACTTTTGTTTCAAAAGTCCTTTGGAAAGCTATATCAATGTCTGAAGCAAGCAGCTAAAATGACACAAAATTTTGGGAATTGTAACTAAATTTAATATTTCCAAGAGCCCAAGCATAAATATAGGTTCACTTTCAATTAAAGCGCAAGATATAAAAGCAACTTGGAATGAAAATATTAGTGTCATACTTTGAATGAAGGTCTCTCTGTATTGCTTTTTCGGGAGAAAATAGGTCAATGAATTCTACATCACATTTGCCATCACCCTCGTGTGTGGCATATCAATATAACCATATTTGGATCCCGTGCAGCAGGTTCTCACAAAGACAAAATTAGATATTCTGATAGGTAGGTGCTAATTCAGAAGGTAACATATATAACTAATCCTTGGTAGCGATAGTTATCATGTGATTTTTTGAAAATCACGCACCGGGAAGCTTCAAGCAAGCAATAGCTCACAACAGTTGCAAGCATGCGCTTGAGTACTTTCATTTATTGAACCGTCTGAACTGCAAGCTACAGTAGCCAAGTTTCACCTCATGCTCCTACCATCTTGCCCTTCAAACATGAGAGCATTGCATGTTTGATCATATTAGTCAACTTACAGGCATGAATATTTCCCAATGCAGAGGCGTTATGACGGCTCGACGAAAACACGCTTCAGAGCTAAGAGTCAAGTGTATTTTGCAAATTCCACTATTTCGGAGCAGAGTAACTTGCTATATTATTTAAAGAAAAGCCAATATTATTAGACATGATGGAAATTTGAAACATGAAGGGAAATAACTATAAAACTCCTCTGGCCCAAGCTCGTCTAGCCCTTAATTAAGGTGTTATTTTCTATAAACCAGCTAGAACTTGAATCTAAGACCCCCAAAGCAATCTCGGGCATTCTAACACTGAGCTACCAGCTGTCTTTACAATGACTGCAACTCTTTGATAAGCTCCATATTTACGACTCACTTCTCCGTCATAAAGGATATTGATACCGGCGGAAAGTTGGCAGAGTAGTTCTTCACCAAGTGCATAGCGCATACTGCTCTTTCAGGTTAATTGCACTGCATTGGAGCCCATTCTATCTGTTGAAGATTTCTACTCGACCTATGTATCATTTTTAATGGTTACTATTTGACAAATGGTGAAGTTTTAGGTATTCCCGTTTTGTTCACGGACTTACGATCTGTTCTCTAGACTCCAGATTCAGCTAAATGAAATAAAGATAAACAAGTATGTGAATTTCATTTAAGCTTGTACAAGATGAATTCTTTCTGTTTCGAAATTACTTATCTCGCTTAGATTCTTTAAAAAAATTGCGTATTTAGCGATTTTTTAGTCCACGGTCCAAATTTCATGTTTTTGTAGGCAATTCTTTCCAAATATAAGAGAATATTTGTGTTAGAAAGGAAATGGAAGAAAAAATCCGTACCTTAGAATGCAGCCGGAGCCTCAACTCTGCAACTCCCCCCTCCGGATCATCTCAAGACTACTTGGATCAAGCTCACTCCTGCTTTCCTCCTTGCAATTAATACTAATTAAAATTGTCAAATACGTTTCTATAGTACATTTTTTTCCGCCCCGCCACGCAAAGAATAGGGGAGCAGATTTCCTTACGCGTAGTTAATAAAAGAGTATTTAATTATTCAAGCATATGCTTATTATTATTATTTATGTATCGTTATTTGCACCTTATTCAAGGTTTCAATCACATTAAAATATTGTAAAGTGAAAATTTATTCTCGTGTGCTTTATCTTTTATGTCGTTGATTAGTTAAGCAATCAAACAAGGGGGTTGTCCCTTACAAAAGCTATAGCCGAAGGGTTAAAAGAAAACCAAAGCACAGACAAAAGTGTAGGAATTAACACTATCAGGAGTGAACCCTTATAGGAATGTATCTTGGAGAAAACAAGGCCACATAAGGTCATACAACACATAGGTCAATAAGACCCCAAATAGTGCACGATCAACAAGCCTCGTGCTATTACATAACAACAAAGGATGAACAATAACAACCTAGTTGCAGATCCATCCCTCAGTTGCAAAACCTCTTTCCACCTCAATAGAAAAGAGGCCCACCTCAATAGGAGAAGCTAAGAAATAGATAAGCAAAACAAGGAGCATACCATTAAGCCACCATTCATCCAACCAACCACAGAAGGGAAGCCACAAAGAGTTGCAAATCTCCTTCTTCACAAGAGTCTTCGCCTCCATAGAAAACTCATCCACCTCCATAGGAACTGTAGAAGAAGAAGCGAACCATAAATACCAAGCCCACCTCCTAGATAACCTCCTAGATAAATACCAGAGCATGCCCTTGAAAACTGTCAGTAATCAACTAATCACAAGAGAACCAAAGACCATTGTCCCAGCCAAACAAAAGAGACAGTCCAACCCAAAAGCAAAGAAAACTGAAAGTGAAGGCCACTTCCATCACCGCAGAGAAAAAAACACCTTTAGACTACAAGTAGCTTGTCAACCAGGTCGACTCTCCCTATTGGAGATTCGCCTTCACCTATAGATAGAATGGTAGATACCATCCATCAAATTATCTTCAACAAGACCATAGCCCACATCACCTCCAATCATCACAAGACAAACTTCCACGTCCACGAAGCAAGTCTCCACCACCATAGGAAGCACCCTCACCACCATAGGAATCATGGGAAAAGAAGATGCAAAAACAACAAAAGGCCCCCCTCCTGGCAAGCTGAACATCACTCCCCCACCATCCCACGTAGAGCCTTTGAACCATAAGCAATAGTCAACCAAAAGAGAATTGCCAGATCCACCGCCAAAGCAAATGTGGAAGAAGCATAAAAAAACCAACAAAGCCAAGCCCCCCTCCTGGCAAGTTGGTCGTCCCCCTTCTCCAACTAAAGATTGTCAGTAGACCGCTAGCTACCATAGAAAACAAAACTATTGTCCAAGAAGATAGAAATGGACAGTCCAACAGATAAGGCCTTCGTCATCAAAGGAACAGTGGTAAAAAAGAGGAAAACCAATAGTCCCCGACCCCCCTCCTGGCAAGTTGAACACCCCCCCCTTCTCCAACAGCTCGGGAAAAGCCCCCAAACCAGTAGCACAAGTCAACTCAGACAAAAGGGTCACCATCTCCAAAATAATCGTGGTAGAAGGAGAAGCAAACCCACAATGCCAGGCCCCTCTCCTAGCAACCAGGGTACCCCACTTCACCACTGTGTCAGGAATAGCCACCAAACCATCTGCAACAAACTACTGACCGCTAAAGAAGATAAAACCACTGTGCATGCAAGTGGGAATGGATAGTTCAAACAAAATGGTCAACACCACCAAAGGAACCATGGGAGAAGAAGAAGAACACCAACATAACCAAGCTCGTCTCCTAGTAAGTTGATCACCCTCCTTCTCTAATGAAACCGAAGTAGCCCTCCAACTACTTACAAAAGGTCTCCAAAATGGCAACTGAAGAAATTGCCAAACCACTAACACTGCAATCCCATACAGGTTGTGTGTAGCCAGCCAACCACTCACCAAACTCCAAATGACTAAAGAGAACCCATGTTCATTCCCAACACTCAAATCATTACCTCCCACATCTCTAAACACCAAAGAGGCAACCCAAGAATCAACTGAGTCCCCCTTCACAAGCAAGGAACAATCCTTGATGCCTGCCTGACCATGCCAAAACTGTCCAAGTAAAGAGGATAGAGAGGCATGAGTACCTAGAACAGCAACACCCGCCTGTAGACACCCTAAAATGGACAGACTTGGGACTTTACATTAAAAACACTATTTTTCATCTATTAATTAATGGGTTTTTAATCATTAATTAATCATTTATTTTCTTCTAAAATCATTCCCCAAATCATCTAATCAAATCCCCAAAATTAATTAAATATTTAATTTTATTTAATTAATTAACCTTGATTAATTTCCATTAATTAATTAATTAAAATCAATTTCATAAAGTTTAAATTAAAATATTTAAACTTACTAATTAAATTCTTCCGATTAAATTAATTTCAATTAAATTTATTTATTTTCATTCAATAATGCAATTCTAAATCAAAAAGAATTCAATTATCTCACATGTTGAAAACTTTAATTTCAAAAATGAATTAAAAATATCCATTTATCTTCAAAGAGATAACTCCCAATCATATCACATGGGTTACTCCACCCACCTCTTCAGTTCACATGGGTTTCTCCACCCACCTCTCCAGTTCTAAAAGGTAACTCAAAATTAGCTCTTCAGTTAACCAAACTCTATCTCCTCTCTCTCAGTTGAAGAGGTGGAGTTTACTAGTGGCTTCTCCAGTTCCCTTTGATCTCCACCATTCACCTTCCTATCTCTGGGATTGATCTCAACCGTTCATCTCATTCTCAATTCCTATATAGCAAACCCTTCATAACCATTTGAAGGATCCATGATTTCAAGCTCACATGGATCCATGATTTCAAGCTCACATGCGTCATTAATCTGTCAGATTGGTTCAAGCATCAAGCCATCTTGCAATCAAAGCAATTCAATATCATATTATTGACGCTCCCAAGTCATAGACGTCACCCACACCAATACTGAGCATCACACAAAACAACATTTTTGAAGGAGTACAAAGAGACAATAGAAGCTTCGAGCATTGTTGGTTTGCATTCATTTGTGTACCTCCTTTATTGCTTTTTATTTTATTGATTCGTACTTTCGTTATTAATAGTTATTCCACTGATTTCCCCCATTGCAAATCGGTGCTACTAACCCCACTCATTAACTCAAGAGGAACATGTTTTCGATCTGTGCGTACATTTTGGTGAACCTGACATGAATCAAACAACCCAAATATCACTTGCAGACGACAGATAGAACCTTTTGGCCACGGTCGTACGGTTGCAGATTTATTTTTTCATGCTTTTCTCGATAAGCTTGTAATTTCACAATCGCTCGTATTTTACCGCAGTTGACAGAAGTTTGCCGCAATCATTGTAAGGGTTTCGCAGTATTTTTTTGTCATTATTCACAAGTTTGTTTTCTTGCTCTGTGCCGCAATTGACCGATCAGTGCCGCAATAGTCGCACAGATTTTGCCGCAATCGATTGATCCGTGCCACAATTGACAGTATTATGTTGCAGTCAAAAGTTCTTTACCGCAATTGCCAGAAGATTGTCGAAATTGATAGAACTCTGCCGCAATTGACAGAAGATTACCGCAATTGACATAAATATTGCAAATCAAATTGAACGTCACTATTTTTCTGTCAGAATCTGATTGTTTTCTATGTTTTATGCAGGATTGATCAGTGACGAGTGGCCAAAAAGGTAACTAGACGCATCCCGAGTGCTAGATCACTAAGAGCAGCCATAAGAAGGACCATAAACTATCGAATGCAACAAAGAGCCATCTTAGCCATCGCAGTGAAAGATCAAAGTGAAGCATACAACAAATATCTTGATTCAATCAAATGTTTCGTAGCTAAGTACAAGGTCACAATTAGTCTTAGCAGTCTTAACAATTCGGGAGTTGCAGGTTATTCTTCAATTCTTAATTAGACATATTTTTGGTACTAATCACATTTGTTAACAGCTTATAGCTAGGAGAAGTTTAACAAAGCAACTAAAATCAATTCACTTGTCATTTCGATGCTTAAAAAGAACATTGCATGCAAACATCTTGAGCCTCACATTTACATATTGGTGCTTAAAATTGACGTACATGTAAAGAATTGAACAAAGGCAAACAACATTTCAAGTTTGGTGCATTAAAACTAAACAAGCAATCATCACCTACTTTGAGCTTTGAAACTGAACACTTGTGCTTGTATGGGTGATTAGCTTAGTTCACATTTCAATCTTGGGGGTTTAAACAATTAACCTTGTGTCTTGAGTCTCTGGTGCGCTTGCATAATCTATTAGATTAAACACCTTTATGCTTTTTAGAAAGGCCTGTCTAGGGAATGCACTTCTTCCTCAAAGAACGACTTTAAACCGATAATCCTTCCTATCGGTATATAAATAAGACGCAAACTAAAGTTCCATTTTATATCTAGTCAAGCTCGGGCGAGGTGTATTGATGATAGTCTGGATCGGGTGAATATCCCTAAGGAGCCAGCGTGGTCAACTAGACTCTTAAGTGAGTCGCACATGTACAAACCAATTGGATAGACATCACGGACCCTATTAGAACCTTGTTAAATAGAGGTCAACCCAAATCACCTCCAAATAGATACCTTATTATAGTGCAAGGGGTTGCATAATTTCCCCCAAGATTTCCAACATATATGTTATAGGGTATTGTGTTAGTGAAAGAGATCTTCACTAGTACGACAACAATATCTGGCAGCAGCAAAAACATGGGTGCCTACGTTGTCGACCTTCCTGTCCTAATAGTGTGACACTTGTTGTGTGAGCTAACAAACATCCAAGCATTGGGCCTATAATGTTGTATTTGACAACCAAATTTGCCTTAGATTAATATGTTTGTCCTTGTGTCAAAACCTGTGCTAGATTACAAAACACATTGTCCATTGTGCTTGTTCTTTAATCAATTTCCAAAATGTAAAACAAACATCAAAACTGTCAAAAATGAGTCCAACGTGTTAACGTCTAGGGTGTCAACAATCAAACTATTCTACAAAAACAAAATCCTTGTTCCTAAAAATCAATTTTATCAGACAATGAAGCCAATTTTGAGTCTTTTTTGAGACTGTCTCCCTTTTACTGCAATTGTCCACATGTTGCCGTAATTGACAGAAGTTTGCTGCAATCATCCTGTTTATTGTCGCACTTGTCCTGTTTATTACCGCAATCGGTGATAGAATACTGCAATCAATTTGTCACTTTACCACAATCGGTGGAGTTTTTCCGCACTTGACCAGAGACTTAAAAACACTTGTTTTACCTAAACACCTTGGAAAAGACTCTTCATTATGTGTAAAAGATCAGTGTCTATCCAATAAAAATGCGAAGAACATTGTGTGAATCTCTAAACTTTAAAGATCGTCCATTCTATGAAAGCACGATTATCGTCCAAGCATTGTTAGTTTGAAAGTTCAGACTCGAAATATCTGGATCCCGTTATCTCAAAATCATCATATCTCTATTAGTGACTTTGTCCCAGGCAATAGTCAACAATCTTATTCTTACATCATCAAATCTTTGATATTAAGATAAATCAACATCTATCCTTAGAATTACCCTTGTCCAAACATAACTTGAACTCTCCTAGAAAGGCTATCATTTTTTGTTTTCTTTATATCACTTGTTTTAGTGACAAAATCTAGAACACACTATGTCTCACACACCTTATGGAGGGCCTTACACTAGGTCGAAGGCTAAAACTCAACCTGATGAGTCTTATATCAACCAATTTCCCCCTTGGGAACAAGAGCGAGAGGACGACCCTTTCAGAAATACCAGTCCTGCTCTTTTTATTGAGAATTCCCATGGGTCAATGTTGTTCCAAAATATCACAAAGGAGGAGCTTGAAGACATAGAGCAAGACGCCTATTTCGTGCAAATTGTTGACATTGTTGTAGAGAGGAATCTTGAACGTTTCTTAGCCATGTTGATAAAGAAGGGAGTCAAACTCCCCGCTAAATTTAATGTGTCAACCATATATCTCGAAAAACCCTCTCACGGGTCAAAACACTACTCAAACCTCTCAAATGGAACCTGTGATAACTCAAATATTCCCATCCTTGACAACAACGACATCAGCGTAGACTGTGTCCAAATAGACTAGCTCCGTGAATCAATCAAGCACATCTTCCACGCAAAGCATGATGAGCTCCCAACTAAGTGCACCCATGGTCACTAGTATGCCTCAACCCTCGGCCTCATGGCCCTTTCCATCAAGCTCTCATGCTATGTCATCAATCCCACCAACAAGCAGTAACCCTTTTGCGATTGTTCCACTACAACAGTCAATCCCTGCTATCCTTGGGCTCAATACCTCGCTCCCACAGGGATCTATCTCTGCGGGTCCAAATTTCAGTCAATGCCCACCCAAGGTTAGGCCTTTTCTCTTATAGGGACCACAACAACCCCAACAACAACAACCCCAGCAGTAGAAACCCCAGCTTCAGCAACAACAACAAACTCAGCCCCAACAACAAACACAATAGAATCAATCCTGGGCCAGTGACATGCCCCAGTATCGGAATCACATGTTGGGGAACCAATATCAAGTCCCAAGGATGAGATCGTATGTCCCTACTCAAGGGACACAGAGGCGCAACATCATACCTACTACAACACAGAGGTACAATGTCACAAATAATCCTCAGTCTTAGACAGACATGCTAATCCAACAAGTGCAAAGTCTTCAAACCCAATTGATGGACATGCAAAATCAAGGTCAAACCAAATCCTACACCGCAGAGGATTTATACTCGTACCCATTTGATCATTCTCTACACATATCTCAATTTCCCACTCACTTCTCAGTACCAAAATTTGACAAATACAGGGGCAGTACCAACCCTGTTGAGCATATCTGAGAATTCTTTGCTAGTTGCATCGAGGTCGCACACTACGAGACATACTTAATGTGACTATTTCCACAAAGCTTAACCGGACCAACAATGGAATGGTTTTCCCACTTACCTCGTGGCATTCTGTCTTGGGGTGAACTGGCCGAAAAGTTCATCGCTCACTTCCATCACAACATCGAGCGCGAGGTCAGCATCAAGGACCTTTGTGACATCAAACAAAAATATGGAGTCCTTTGTAAAATTCCTACAAAGATGGAGGAATACTGCAAACAGAATCATGTATGATGTACCCGAGAAAGACCTCATAGTCATGTTCATTGACAATCTAATTCTAGATATGTCATTTACAACAGAATTACAGCTAGCTCCAAACTTCAAGCAACTCATCGAATGAGGAGTTTGTTGTGAGCAAAACTTAGTCAAATGAGGTATCCTTGCAGACCCTACCCAAACAAACACAAACAAGCCTGCAACAGATAAAGCTAAATGGTGGCATAAAAACAAAAATGTCACCAGCGATGGTTTCATTGATGTGAAAATGGTCAACTACGCCCAACCCAAATTGTCACTACAAGGAGCACCTACGGCTAACCAACAACCCATGGTGCCCACTCCACAAGCACACACTCAAAACCAACCACCCGCTATCTAAGAGGCCACTGTGTCAAACAATCAACCACAAGCACAACACCCACTACAGTTTCCGTTTCCAAAATGAGATTACACACCATTAGGAGAGTCGATAGAATTAGCCTTAAGAAAGCTAATACAATCCAACAATATCACTCTCCCTGAAATCAGAGAATATGAACATGGTGCAATCAAAACAAAGTGGTACACCGACAATGATTTCTGCAAATTTCACCGAGTGAAGGGACACAAAACACCCAATTGTTATCGATTGAAAAATGTCATCCAAGATCTGATTGACACAGGGGTCATCAACGTCACCAACACCCAAACCAAAGGCACCACTGATCACAAGATATTCAATGACACATTTCATGATCACAATAAAGGGAAAACCTTAGGGCCTAGTGGACTGTCAAAATAGGCAAACTACACCTATGCCAATAGTGACAACACTATCAACAACATAAATCCTTCAGATAGCCATGCAGCTACCATTACTATCAGAGACCAAGGTGCTAAATGTGTTGTAACCATGCACCGTATAAAATTTGTCTTGCAAGGAGTGCCTTCCTCATCAGCTATATCAGTCAACCAACCCTCCTACAACCTCGAATCCACTAACAAGCCTCGTGGATTAGCTAAAGCACATGCCTGCCCAAATATCCATGTTTGACCTTTTGCGCATATCCCTACAACACAAGCAAGCACTTCAAAAAGCAGTTGTCCCAAGGGACGTAACCCCTCAGAGCTTCCAAACAATGGTCAACCATATAGTAGCCAACAAGCATGCAACCTTCATGGATCGTGATGTGCCTCCGCACAAACCCTTGCATAATGATCCTTTGCACTTGCTCATCCAGGTTCATAAATATTCAATCCGTAGAGTCCTCGTTGATGGTGGGTCTGGATTAAACATTTTTACTTTGAAGGTAATCAAGCATTTAAGCTACTCTGAATCCAGTATTGATGTCACAAGAAGGATCAACATCAGAGCATATGATGAAGAAGAGAGATCATACTACCGGTTCGGATTGGCCCAGTTGTCAAGAACATTCCCTTCTAAATCCAAAGGTATTATCATACTACCGGTTCGGATTGGCCCAGTTGTCAGGAACATTCCCTTCTAAATCATAGATCTAGAGTTGGGATACAACATGTTACTAAGAAGAGCATGGATCCATGAGATGCAAGTTGTACCCTCCACATATCATTAGTGCATCAAGTTCCCATACCAGGGGGCAAAAATCATTATTGAAGGAGATCCAAACCCATTCCAATACTGTAACATTGTCAAAAGCAGTACTGACAACCAGGTTCTATCCAACCAAGAGGCAAGTATCCCTTCCGCCTCGAATTCCATTCCCAAAGATGTCACAAGAAGAGTGGGGAAAATATCTATTACTAACAAAGGATGCGGTGAATACAACTACGAGGAAGCTTTCACTATCACCAACATGCCTCAGAGCCCAAGGTCATATGGGATGCCACAACCAGTGATCACAACTGAAACCCCAGAACCTATTCTATTTAGGTATCCACCCACCACCTTTTTCAAGTGGGGATACAACATGGAAGAGAACCCATTTTTATTTGGATATTAACTCATGGTTTTATTAAGACCCACAAGACACACTTCAAGCACCCATACCCATGTCAACATATGGAGCTGGCTATATAATGCTACAAAGGTTTGGATATGATGGTACGACTGGTCAGGGGTAAAGACAACAAGGTTTAATGGAATTGTCTTTACCGCCAACCTAGAGAAACAAAAGAGGGTTAGGCTATGGGAAGAACAGAACCAATCCTACCACATGAGACATACTCACTGATCAAGAACAAATAGTAGAGTTACACCAAGGGAAAAACCCAGAACATGCTTTGATCAACAATATACTACAACAATTATTGCTATTTGAAGAGGGAACCTCTTACTCCCAATTAACCCTCAACCAAGCGATCCATGATAACGAGGAAAGTGAGACATCCGATGAGCATTCTAGCAAAACTGATTCTGATGAGTACGAGTGGAGATCCATCCACAACTATGAACCCTCAATCCCAGACTATTCCCCTCGGTCAGTCAACACTCTACACATTGAAGACATGTTTGACCACCTAACCATAGAGGACCAACCATGCATCAATAAGCATATCGACACCAATTCCCTAGGTGTCGCGTTCACATCACACTGCTAGTTTTTCAGAACCATCATAATTTTCCCATTCAACCAAACAGAGTCATCCCACCATGAAGACCTATGTCTAGTACACCCAAAACTGATAGAATGGGATCAACAAGGTCATCTTGATATAGATCTCTTTGAAAATGACGAGGCTATCACAGACTTCATGGGACTCAGAGAAGGAATACCATCAGGGGACCACAAGGTCAACTTCTCTATTGACTTGGACATATCAACATATTTCAAGGAGGAAGCACCTCTTTCTAGTAAAAAAAGAAAATTAAAAGGCAAAAATGAATCGTTAGTAAGTGAAAACCGAAAGGCGCTTACTAACACAAAAAATGACAAAAAGACCAAAAAAGATGTATCTTCTAGTGAAAACCTCACTAAGGCACTAGAAGATGGAAAGCAGCAACTCCTCCCCTTGACAGAGGAAAAGTCAGCGTTGCTAGCCGAGGAAATGGAAGAATTCAACTTGGGTGATGACAAGAACCCAAGGAATATCTACTTAGAAAAATCACTCACCCCAGAGGAGCAAGAACAATTCATCATCTTCTTCAAGGAAAGGTAAATCAACTTTGCATGGTCATACTTTGACATGCCAGGCCTAGATCCAAAGATTGTATTACATCATCTGCCATTGTTACCCAACGCCAACCCGATCAAACAGAAGCTAAGAAATATGCACCCACATGTTGCATTACTAGTCAAAGCAGAATTGAAGAAACTCCTAGATGCAAGATTTATATGACCAATCCCATACGCAGACTAGATATCTAATCTGGTACCAGTAACCAAGAATAGTGGTCAAATCCAAATCTGCACAGATTTTAGAGATCTCAACAAAGCTTGTCCCAAGGATGACTTTCCTTTAGCAAACATTGACATGATATCAGATCTCACCACACGAGATCAGATGCTATCACTCATGGATGGATTTTCAAGATATAATCAGATAAGGATTGCACCAGAAGACCAACACAAAATAACTTTCACATGTGCATGGGGCACTTACTATTGGAACGTCATGCCATTCGGTCTAAAAAATGCGAGAGCAACATATTAAAGGGCCATGACAACCATCTTCCATGATCTCATTCACAAAATAATGGAATAGTATGTCAACGACATACTCACCAAGTCAATTCTTAGAAAAGATCATCTACAAGTGTTGGGACCCATATTTGACAAAACGAAAGAATACAAGGTCTGGTTAAATCCAAAGAAGTGTGCATTCGGGGTCACCACCGGGAAGCTATAGGGATTCATCGTGTCACATCGAGGCATAGAGGTAGACCCAGAGAAAGTCAAAGCAATACTAGACATGCCGCCACCAACTAACTTGAGGCAACTAAGGGGTTTACAAGGTAGACTACAATCCATCAGGCACTTCATCGCCCAATTAGTAGACAAGTGTCATCCATTCCAACATCTACTACACAAGGATGTCACATTTATATGAACAGAACAATGCGAGAAAGCATTCCAGATATTCAAAGACTATATACTAAAGTCACCAATATTGGTACCACCCATTCAAGGCAAGTCATTACTTCTATACATCTCGGCAACTGAATCACGATTAGGCGTCTCTTAACGCAACATGATGACACAGGCAAAGAGAGAGCAATCTACTATCTCAGCAGAACATTGGTGGGTTATGAGCTCAACTATTCACCAATTGAAAAGTCATGCCTAGTAGTGGTCTTTGCTTCTCAGAAGCTAAGACATTATATGTTGAGTCATCAGACCAAGTTGATAGCACACATCAATCCCCTGAAGTATCTACTAAGAAAAGCAACGCTCACTGGATGACTTGCAAAGTGGGTGATGATCCTAAGTGAATTTGACATAGAATACATAGATAGAAAAGCTATCAAAGGGAAAGTGATTGCGGATCAACTAGCGGAGACACCTATACAAGATCATCATCCTATCATATCCGACTTTCCAGATGAGTCTATTCTTACACTACAATTGACAATAGAGATATGGAAACCATACTTTGATGGGTCATGCACAAACCATTGAGTAGGAGTAGGGATAATACTCATCACTCCAAACAATGATGTGATTCCCAAATCTTTTAGACTCAACTTTCCATGCACAAATAACATAGCCGAGTATGAAGCTCTATTCATCGGATTAAAGACGACAATACAATGGAGGATCAAGAACCTCAAAGTCTATGGAGATTCAAATTTGGTCATTAGCCAAGTAAACAATGACTATATGAAAAAATATGAGAAGTTAATCCCATACAGAGAGCAGATGGACATGTTGCGCACTAAGTTCCATTTCATCGTATTTGAGCAAGTACCAAGAGCTCAAAATAAAGTTGCAGATGCGATGGCTACCAAAGCATCCTTAATCGATATGCCAGTCAATGAAACAAGGTTCCAGTTTCTAGTGGAGCAACTTATGATACTATCACATCAAACACCAATCATAGAATTAACATGTGTCCTTGTTGGTCCTGAAACCCTATGGTACCATGACGTGTACAATTACCCCCAAAGTAGTGTCTTACCTCTCGACTTGTCTAGGAACCAAAAGAAGCCCCTCATCCTCCAAGCCTCTAGGTACACCCTTATTGCAGCTACTCTATATAGAATAAGTCTAGATTGAACGTTATTATGATGTATCACTTCCATGGAATCCCAGAGAGCTTTGTACGAGGTACATAAAGGAATTTGTGGAACCCATACAGGTGGCAATATCTTAGTGAAAATTATCATCCGCATGGGATTTTACTGGCCCACAGTAGAGACAAATGCAAACAAGTATGTACAAAGGTGTAGGAAATGTCAGATTCATGGAGACCTCATCCATGCACCAACCCAAGAACTAAATCCTATCACTTCACCATGGCCATTTTCTATGTGGGGATTTCACCTAGTGAGCAAGATTACACTATCCTAATCTAATGGCCATGAGTACATCATAATAGCAACATAATACTTCACTAAATGGGTGGAAGAAATTCCACTCACCTACATCACTAGAAAGCATATCTCAATGTTCATACTCAACAACATCATCTGTCGGTATGGAATTCCTCAAACCATCTTGACAGATCACGGTACACCTTTCCAAAACAAAGATGTTGAAGATCTTTGTGAACAGTTTCAAAACAGACAAGCTGAAGCAAAAAACAAAACCATTTTAAAAATCTTGAAGAAAACAATTAATGAATCAGGGTGAGATTGACATTTACAACTTACTCCCGTATTATGGGCATACATAACTAGTGCGAGAACACCTACAGGAGCCACTCCTTTCTCACTAATATATGGATAAGAGGCGGTCCTACCCCTCGAAGTGGAAATCCTACCCCTGAGAATATCATTAAAGAACCTCATTTCAAATGAAGACTACAGAGTAGCAAGGCTCAGTGAACTGGAACTATTAGATGAAAGAAGAAAAAATGCATTCAACCACTTACAAGGCTATCAAAATCACCTTAGAAGGAACTATCACAAGAAGGTGAGGTCACGAACCTTTGAGGTAGGAGACCTCCTCCTTATGGAGAATCAGAAGAACCAAGCAGAGAGAGTGAAACCGGGAAAGTTCAAGCCTAACTGGCTAGGACGTTATGTCATTGTCATATCTAGCAATAGTGGGGCATACTAACTGGCAACTCCAGAAGGAGATCATCTCCTAGGATACATAAACAACATGCACCTCAAGAGGTTCTACGCTTGAGGTCTCAAATGTTTAAGGCACCTATCTACATATGCGTAAAATACCAAAAAAAATCAAAAAATACAAAAGGTTACCTTGGTGAAAACCTAGAAAACAGGCACCTTGGCGACAAAAAAAGAAAAAGTAAAAGTAAAGAGAAATACAATCGCTCTCTCAGTGAAAACTTGGAAAACAAGCGCTATTGAGTACATACCTTGGTGAAAAATTGGCAAACAGGCGCCAAGTGTTCAAATCCAGCTTCACCATCAATGACAAAGAACA
The DNA here is from genome assembly GCA_018584345.1 of Thuja plicata. Classification (NCBI taxonomy): domain Eukaryota; kingdom Viridiplantae; phylum Streptophyta; class Pinopsida; order Cupressales; family Cupressaceae; genus Thuja; species Thuja plicata. Next base: position 551,876 of record MU224420.1, read on the forward strand.
AAGCTTGAGCACTTAACACACAAGACTGGCTACCCAAGCTATTTCCAACAACTCAATCCCCTTGAGAACCAACACTTATCCGTGGTTAGTAATGGTCCATCAGACTAGGGGGCACTTCTAAATGTCCTAAAAAAATTCCCTAAAAATCTAAAAACTCATCAAAAAACCTAAAAAGATCAAAATGTCATGAAAAAAAATCAATCTTCATAAAAAATTGCAAAATCTCAAAGCAATAAAACCAACTCAATTATCAAAAGGTGATCAAGCCAAGTCAATCAATGTTAAAAACATGAGCTTTGTGAATCATCATTGGACCCATAAGACACAGCTTTATCAGCTATCAAATTTATCAGCAAACAAACTGGCGATCAAGCCAATCAAACAATGTCAAACCCATGAGCTTTGTGAATTGGCATTGGGCCCATCTGACATAGCTTGATAAACTATCCAAAATGATCAAATATAATCAATCAATCAATCAAATCAATAATCTTACACAGTGATGGATACACTCAAAACCAGACAAGTTAGTCTTATATGAGTCATTTATTACTGAAACCAGACACAATCAAGCCAATCAAGCCTATCAAGAGAATCAATCCAAACAAGAGAATCAAGCTAAATCAAGGAACAATCAAACTATTGACTAGGTCAGTCGTTAGTCAGATATTAGTCTATATTTTGTTGTTATATTCTTACGCTACTCCAGGATCCACCACGTGAGGAGAGTAGCTATGATGTATCATGACTTATTTTCTTTTATTGTTGTTTGTGAATGTTTCATTTCAATTATGGGGCCATGATGATTTAGGATAAATGTGGTAGGCGCTATCACTTATCTAGTAGCCACGTAGTTCCACGATCTGAGCTTAACCCTAGGAAAGAATTGGACATTCCTTCTCTTTTATTTGCTTGTTTAATACCAATTGAATCATAGCGGTATCCAGATGGTCTAAGATATGGGTGCATTACATTATATCTTGGTTTTAAATTTATTTTCCAAATCAATAAAATCACAGCGGTATCTAGATGGTCTGAGATCTCAGTGCATTGGATTTTTATCTTGGTATTTTTAATCTTTCTTTTCAAAATCAAGAGTTCATAGCGGTATCCAGATGGTCTAAGATTTGGGTGCATTAGAATTCTATCTTGGTTTTATTTCTTTTTTCGGAATGTTCAGAGAGAAAAGCGATATCCAAATGGTCAATATCTAGGTGCTTTTGGCTCTCTTTCTTTTTAAAATAGGGAACATAGTTGTATCCAGATGGTAAATATCTGGGTGCACTAAGTTCTATTTATATTCAATCTCTCTACTCCTTCTGGTTATCAAGAGATCATAGCGGTATCCAGATGAGCAATATCTGGATGCATTGGATACTCTCCATAATTTCATAAAAAGATGCAATGATGAACAAAATTGGAAACGCGACAGTGACTTGGGTCACCCATTCTTTCTATCAATTCATATCTATCAATCGTCACCCATCTTTTTCTAATCAAATCATAATCAATCGATCCCAGAGAAAAAATTCTATTTGATTTTCTTCTAACTAACACATGCATTACTCAGATATTTTGTGCATAGTAGATTCCATTTATCCATTTATGTGCATCAGAAAACAAAAGAAAAATAGCATCTTCATACATAGTAATCATAATAACATGCATCCATAAACATCTCATATAAACATGCATATCATAAAGCAACATCTTGCATACATATGTCAGTATCATAGGAAAATAAATCATACATCTAAGAGTCTGCATAATAGAATCACATTGCATAAACATTTCACCATATAAGAATCATCATGTAGAAGCATACATATAGAAAGTAAACCAATGCACATCATATAGAATCAATAGTTGCATCTCATATAAATCTCCATATCTGAGTACAATGAACAGTCACAAGTCTGAACAAAAGAAAGTGATCGATACAAATGTCATAAATATCAGTATGTCAAGATATAATAATCGCTACAATATCAGAACATCAGTAGTACATCACTAAAAAAATGGTATAATATGATAAAAAATGAGCATAGTCATCCAAATCAACAGGAAATACCACCACCCTCACCGCCAACGCACAAGGAGGTGGCATATTAGGTACAGGCCCTTGTTGTCGACCAGGAGCTCCAATACCACTGCTTTGTGACCTCTAAGCCCTGCTAGATCTCTGATAAACTGTAAAACTAGGTACCTACTAAGCTGCATGAACAACTGCCTCATAGTATCGGCGCCAATACTCAATCTCCATGCCAGCCTACTAACATGATCTATAAAGCCAATCATGGGCATCCCTCAAAGATAGATCTTGTACACTATCCAGATAAGCTCTCACCTCCACCCGAGCATGTGTCTCTATCTCTTCTTCGCACTAGTGGCCCTAGCCTCCATCGTTATAACTCTAATCTTTGTTGTAGTAGCCCTAGCCTCAGCTGTTGTGACTCTACTCTCCAATGCTATATCCCATGCATTAGAGGAAGCAATTATAGCCTAAAGATTAGAAACTTGTTGTATGATTCTTTCCATCTCTGATGGGTCAACGTCCATCCCACACATGGCTACATCCATCTCACCCTCCTCAGCCCTATCTCCCAAACTCTCATCTCCTCTACCCTGCACAACCCATGAATCCTCACTTCTCTCACTCTCACGTATTGTTGCCATTACTGATGCTCCTAGTAGATGAGATGGATCCTGATACATCAACCTTCTCAACCTCTACATTCTCTGCCACTATCCTATCCTACGCTCTCTCAACCAACACAACAGTAGTGCGAGGATGCACTCTCTGAATCAATTGAGGTGCCTCCTCCTCGAGGATGGCACCCAATCCAACCCGCCTACTACTACTATGTCCTCCCGCAGTCCTCACCCTACCACCGGAACTGCCAGGACCAGGATCATCTCCGTCATCCACATCCCTCCCCCACCCACCATCACAGCCACCATCTCTCCCCCATCCTCCATCTCGGCCACCATCATGGCCTCCATCCCAACCTCCATCACGACCACCATCACAACCTCCATCCTTACCTCCATCTCTTGCTCTACCTCATCCTTGCCGAGGCCTCCTCAGGATAGTAACAACTACAGGGCGAGACACATCTGTCAAAGAAACAGGATGAGACTGCTGCCACCATGCATCATACTATGGAGTAATTCCTGCAAATAAAAACAAGTTCACACATCAGTAACATATGGATGATAAGCATAAAAGACTATTCAACAGAAGCTACATCTAATAAAATAGGAAAAGAGAGTTACCGTCAAGCAGGGGCGAAATCAAAACACATACCAACATCAACAGTGGCTGATCGCCAAGTCCATGCAACAAAAAGAAGACCCATGAACTCTTCCCTTGTAACATCTAGAGGGACAACATCACCCCACAGAGTAATATCCCTCGATCGCCAAGAAAAATATGCATATGAATCAAAGACATCTTGTCTCTCGCCGAGCTACTGCAACACCTAGTTAGTGTTGTGGAAATCAATCATGTGAATGTGTCGGCTGACACGCCCAATCAAGAACCTCCTATTTTGACAGAAGGGAAGATGTACATCCTCCCCATCCCATATAGGACAATCCTATAAGGTCTCCAGATGAAATACAGTATCATGTCAAGATGATGCCACCGGTATATCAGGTGTCCCATATGGGACTGAACAATAGCACCATCATACATAAAAACATATGGTCTACCCGGAGGAAGATCATGCGCACCTACAGGCCTACACACTGCAATATGCTTCCACACCCAGATCTTTAGGAGAGTCACTCCACATCCAAGAGACTTACCTCCAAGGTAAGCCACATAAAACATATGAAAATACATGTGGGCCAACATACAGGGACCACAAGCATATACAATATGATCCCTCACCATACCTTAAAGAACGACACTGAAACCAATAGAGAACCCATGCTGGCGATGATCGGGACACAAGATCCCACATATAAGACTACGTAACAAAGTAGACAGCCTGTCTAAACCCATGCCAAACCTGGACCATGGGATATCATACAGATCAGACATGCCAAGCTGATCCTGGAGCAAGCCAGAGAGCTCAGACAAAGCAGTGATACTAAGGCCTAGCTCATACTCAACAGGGGCGCCCTAGATGGGAAGCTGAAGGATGCGGTACACATCCTCCAAAGTGACTGTGCACTCTCCAGTCGGTAAGCTAAAGGTGTAGGTATGTGAATGCCATCTCTCTAAGAGAGCAGAGATCAGACCCCTACTAGTCATGATCTCCGGCATGTAGCAAATCCATACAAACCTGTTTGTCTCAACACATCCCTCTCAACCTCAGATAACTGGAATTAGTATACTAACCTAGTAGGTCTCAACTCCCGACAGCAAAGAATAGTCCTCGATGTACTGCAAAACAACAGAAAGCAAAACATCAATATCAGGTCAGAAGCAGAATATCAGACAAGTCAAAATGTAAGCTTAAAAAGTACAAACAAAATGATTGCGACAATCCTTAATCAAATGTCAAACTTTTACACCTTTTGCAGCACACAACAAGATAATACGACATATTTTTGGAAAATGCAGTAATAAACCCATCATTTACGATACACTTATCGATTGCGGTGCACAATCAGCAATTGTGGCACCTAAACCGCAATTGCGGCAAAACCGCAACCTATTGCGACATACAATGTAGATTTTCAAAAAACATATTTTTTTCAAATGCAATAAATAAGAGCATTAATGACAAGAGGATAAGGCCACTCACCAGACGTCCTACACCAGCTGGACGATGAAAAGTATGGACCCAATCAGATACGTGCACGACACCCGGTAGACCCATCATAACTCAATAAACAACAAAGAAAGTGAAGAAAACTATGAATTGACTCACCAGAATACCCAGAGCTCCAGAGTGAAAAGTGACAAATGAATGGCTCTTGAAGCTATTTATAAGGGTTCCAAAAAAACCTAATTCCTCCAAGATCTCAAATTTTTCTTCCCAAACCCCGAAAACTTTAAATGTCCATAACAAGAGCATATTTTAACAATTTTCACAATTAGTCAAATATCCATATCACCAAATTGTAGTTTCAACAAATTAACGCTCATGTCGCAACTTTTCGCTCAAATTTGTTGAGGGGGCATAAATACACCTGCTATCATCGGGGCATGCTGGGGCAGGATCAAAACAATGAATCTTTGACACACTGCGACAGGCCACAATGCATCAAAGAGGGGCAAATGTAGACACCCTAAAATGGACAAACTTGCGACTTTACATTAAAAACACTAATCTCCATCTATTAATTAATGGGTTTTTAATCATCAATTAATCATCTATTTTCTTCTAAAATCATTCCCCAAATCATCTATCAAATCCCTAAAATTAATTAAATAATTAATTTTATTTAATTAATTAACCTTAATTGATTAATTTCCATTAATTAATTAATTAAAATCAATTTCATAAAGTTTAAATTGAAATATTTAATCTTACTAATTAAATTCTTCCAATTAAATTAATTTCAATTAAATTAATTTAATTTAATTCAATAATGCAATTCTAAATAAAAAAGAATTCAATTATCTCACATGTTGAAAACTTTAATTTTAAAAATGAATTAAAAATATCCATTTATCTTCAAAGAGATAACTCCCAATCAGATCACATGGGTTACTCCACCCACCTCTTCAATTCACATGGGTTTCTCCACCCACCTCTCTAGTTCTAAAAGGTAACTCAAATAGCTCTTTAGTTAACCAAACTCTATCTCCTCTGTCTCAGTTGAAGTGGTGGAGTTTACTGATGGCTTCTCCAGTTCCCTTTGATCTCCACCGTCCATCTTCCTATCTCTGGGATTGATCTCAACTGTTCATCTCATTCTCAATTCCTATATAAAAAACCCTTCATAACCATTTTAAGGATCCAGGATTTCAAGCTCACATGTTCCATTACTCTGTCAGATTGGTTCAAGCATCAAGCCATCTTGCAATCAAAACAATTCTATATCATATTCTCGACGCTCCTAAGTCATAGACGTTGCCCACACCATACTGAGCATCACACAAAACATCATTTCAAAAGGAGTAGAGAGAGACAATAGAAGATTCAAGCATTGTTGGTTTGCATTCATTTGTGTACCTCCTTTATTGCTTGTTATTTTATTGATTCATACTTTCATTATTAGGAGTTATTTCATTGGTTTCCCCCATTGCAAATCGATGCTACTAACCCCACTTGTTAACTTGAGAGGAGCAAGTTTTTGATCTGTGCGTACACCACCATATTACCATTGCTTCTCCATTCACACCAAAGCATAAAGGAGCCATCCAAGAAGGGGCATGCCCAACTCCACACAAACAGAGAAAAATAGCAAAGCCTAAGTAAAGATAGGGCTTCATCCATTTCCCTATAAGAGAGATATCATCCTTAATCATTTTGAGAAACAAATACCAACCCCTGCTTTTTATATCACCTAGCCAAATAAGTCATCTCGAAGCAACCGCAACCATCCAGTTCAATCCCTCACAAAGAGCACATAGCAATAGGGAAGACATCGCAAAGGAAACCGCATCCTCTTTAGAGGCACCACAAATAGCTTCTAACAAAACTGACAGCCAAGCTTGACTACACACCAGCAAAAATCTCCCAAAAAGGGTATAAAATAGAGGAGTGTCACCCCAATACCCAGTGAAGACAGCGACATTGCACTTCGATAGGCATCAAACTCCTTTAACCATGTTACTCCACACCTAGGGTAGGAGAAGTGGACCAAAAACAACTAAAGGAGTGATGCTACCATCCACCACACAGTCACTGTAACAGAGCAAAGACCAACGTGGTTTCCAGGCCCCCACGGGAGACGCAACATGAAGAGTAGACCCTCATATGGAATAGAGGTCAACGTGGCCACAAAACCCCCATTCCCAGGGAGGGACGCAAACACGGGGACAAAACACCTCTTAGTCCCATCATAACACTTGTAGACCTCCAAGGAAGGCCGCCCAAAATCAACCACCATAAACTGCCTAAACCTAAGAGGGAAAAGAGAAGGAAACCAAAGCTAAAGCCCATAACAAGAGGGCTCAAAACAGAAAGATTCAAACTTATATCCATCACCAGATACACCCAGATGCGGGAGAACCACCTAAAATTCTTAAAACCCACACGAATCATGGTCTTCGTCCTGATCTCCAGTTTCTCCATCTCTAGATTTTGAAATTCCTCTGAGTCTGCCCAAACACCCAATTTCCACAAGTCAACTATCTTTTATGTTTTAATGTCTACATTGATTAGAATTTATATTAGTTTCATATAAATATAGGCAATGGATTATAATTAACTTGTGATTAAAAATCATATTAATAAAAAAATCAAATAAAAGATGTTTTTTCTATAGAAAAATATATATTTTATTAATTTAATTGATGATATTATTTTTATTTTTATTTATTTTTATAAATTAGTTTCTATTTTTAAATTTTATCTTAGATTAAAGTAATGAATGCAATCTTGATTTAAGTTATGTTTATAATTACAAAGTTTGTCTCAATTTTTTGAAGTTAAAAATTCAAATATGTTTTCTATCGTATGTTATTATATTTAAAGTTATTAATACATTTATATAATATCATGTTGAAACATCAAGGACATTCTAGGAATCTAGCAATAAAGGAATCATAAAAAAATATTCAGATGTAATGTCCCCTTCTTAAGCCAATATGGAATAGATAGACCATTAGCCTATTCATAAGATTCTCATAGGGTAATGAATGGGTCCTCTTGTTCAAATGGGTATAAGGAGTGTAACACCCTTTTATGGAGCCTTATGAATACTTTCTCCTATATTCAATATTTTAATAGTAAGTTAGTGAGCTCCAATAGAGTCAGTTGTTATTTTTAGTAATGTCAATGGAGTTGGATTTGATGTTTATCATGACATTTGATATAGTCCAAAGTTATTAAATAAGGATAATTTATGAGTTAATAAAGTTAAATTAAATATTTAACTTTATCCTTATTTTATTTATTTAGTTAAGGTACTATAAAGGCCAAATATCAAATCAGTGACGATTTATTTTAATGGATGAGCCTTTATAATTTAATGCTACATTGGGAGATTAAAAAGGGGTGATGCTTATTAAATGAAAGAAAAAAAATAATCTCAAAACAAACAGTTAAAAAAACATTCCAAAAAATAGTGAAAAAAACATTCTTGAAAAATCAGAAGAAAAGCAAACAAGGGTGTTTTTTGAAGAAAATAAAAGGCTAGAAAACTATAAAAGGGGGATTGGGGCTCTCATTTGTGCATTGTTTAATATTGTTATTTCTTATGCTTCTATTTTTTAAGGAGATTGTGCTTCTTTTTTTTGGTTTGTGAATACGGGAACCCTCGCAGGCGACATTCTCCATGTTGTTGAGAGATACAATATGGAGGATTTGGAGTGGCTTCATTGTAGGAGTCATATTGGAGCTCATTGATAAAAATATATTTTAGTTTTTAGCAATCTACATTACACATTGGGAATGATTTGGAAATAATTAAGAACAAACAATTCATTCATGTTGTTGGTCATTGCTTTTATAGCCAAGTGGGAAGTTGTTTTAGCTCCTTATTTGGGCATTCAAAGATTGGAAGAGTTGTTTCACATAGTCATTGAAATTTAGAGGTGATTAGTGACATACCTGGGGTTTGAAGATCCTCATTCTTGCTAGTTCATTTTTAACTGGAAACCTTCTTTCTATTTTTTGACAAATGGGTATTATTGATTTTCATTATGTGACGCCACAAAATGAACTGGGTCATTATTATTTTGGATTAATATTGTATTTTCTAGTCAAAAGTTAAATCTAGAATTTTTTTAGACACTCAAGTATTTAGTGTTTAAGTAACTTTCTTGGTTGTTTGTATTGTTGAAAGTTACTTTATTTTCTTGTACTTGTTTAGCATCAAACTATTTCCAAAACATAAATTGTTAAGTATGTGTAGTAGGGTAATCTACAAGACTCAAACAAGTGAGGTTAGTAGCACCGAACTAGAAAAATACTAAACTACTAAACATAAATCCCTACGAACAATAAAAAGGAAAGCATCATATTGGAAACTAAACAAACAAAAATTGAATGCAAACCAATAATATTTCAAAATTTCATCCCTTCTCTTCTCTATGTTTGGGATGTGGCCTCAACGGTGATTCGGAAACATCCAGACTCAAGAGCTCCAAGAAATATGACAAAATATTTGATTGCTAAAGACTAAGTAAAAATGCAACATAAGTTTGATGCAAATTCCGAAGATGAAAATATGAGAAATGAAGGGGATTTATATAGGAATTCTGGGTTGAATGGGTGATCAAGATTAATCTAGGAAAATCGAGGTAGATGGGTGAGAAGAGATGAGACTAGAGAAAATTTGGGCAAGTTTCCAATTTGACTCAAAAGAAGAGAGCTAAAAGAGAAAAGTAAAGTTGGATAGAAATTCTCATTTTCGAAAAGATAAATTTTCCAAAAATGAGAATTAGAAGAAAAGAAAAGTGTTATCATTTTATTTGCACACTAAATTGATAGATTTATTGTTATCTTACATTGGATTATGAATTTTATAGTTACTGTATTAAGTTGCAGAATTGTTCAAATTCAGAAGAGAAAGTATACATAAAGCATAGCAACTATAAACAACACAAGGATTTCATAAAGGTACATCTATTTAACACTACTATTCATATATTGAAGACAAATGCTTTGCTTTTGCATTCATGTTAACACCGATAATGTTGTTCTTTAAGTATTTGATCAGATTTAAACTTTCAATTTCATAAATTGATCATTACATTGAACATTCAAAGTGAATGTAATAAACAAGTATTCCTTCATAGGTTACACCTTTCAGTTGTAAAAATATAGAAGATATACAATGCTGAAAGTAATAAAAGAGCATTAGAGGATTTAGGGATCCAAGCATTGCCTTAGAGAGGTCTTTTTCATTCTGATAACCGGTCATCTGGATCTTCATGGCTTCTGCCTTGTTTTCATCCTAAAGTCTTCTTCTGGTTTTGTCCTCCAATCATAGAAAAAGAGAGTAGTTAGATCCAAGTTGGATCTAAACAATGCATAAATCCCTAAAGACAACATGTTGAAATCACACTTTTAGAGCTGCATATCAATCAGGTAACATCAATGCAATAACCAGGTATACATCTAAATTAACTAAATAAAGTATCAAAGGGACATAATTTTATGAAACCTTTTACTGCATATAGTTGTTATCCTGCATTAGGAAGGAATTGCTATTTAGGAAAGCAGAGCATCCACATGTCAAGTCGATAAAATCCAACCAGCAAACCCACATTCATACATAAATGTCATCCCACATGACATTTACATACAAACATGGATTAGCTGATTGAATCCATTAACCTAACATGGGGACTTAGTGGTGTGTGCAAGCGAGAGATGTCCACAAATTCTAAAGTATGATATGCAAGAAATAAAAGAAGACACAATAGAGTAATAGCAATGTTGTTATAAGAGATGCATATGAAATAAAGATAAGTGTTCCTAATTGAGAAGTGTTACAGCCAACAGGGAGCAGTTTGCAGATTAAATGAGGTAATATTGTACCTCATACCTTATCACTGTATAAAGCAAGCATGAGATACTATGTAATGTTGTTTTGAAACAATGCACTAAGATAATTCAGAAAACTGAGAACACTAATGTTGTTACAGGTTAGAATGCATATGTAAAGGATCTAACTATATTGTTATCAGAAATGGAGATTGTATACACATGGTTGACATCGCATACGTACTTTATGTCAATATTATTTTGAATGTCATCTTCTCTAAATAAAAGCTATGAGAGAAGAAAAGAAGATATATCTTTTTTATAACACAAGGCATATACAAAATGAAACATTAGTATTGTTGTTATAAACTGTATGTATAGGAAAAGATGAATGGATGCAAAATGTGGAATTGACAATGATATAGTCAGCTATATATGCCTGTCATAAAGATCAAATTGACTTCATATGTTCAGATGAATTTTGTTATAAAAGATGCTAGGTCATAACAGTGTGTTGTAAGTGATGAATGTAAGGCATATGTATTCACAAATACAATGATTCAGAAAGGAACTTAGTGTTTCCAACTGAGAAGCCTTTTTTAGAACTTGCACGACCTTTGTAGATTAGTGAACATGATGGTCTAAATGTTGGTTCACAAGTGTCATTTTTGGCATTTTCATAAACTGAATTGTTTATTATGTTCACTAATCTAACAAGTTTATAATGTTGTTGTTCGAAAAGCTTAACATAATATTTTACAGTGTTTTAAGTTGGCTGGTTTTCACATCGCGGTCATAGAGGAAAAGATGCTTTTCAAGATGCTACATCAAAATACCAAAGTGTTCTAAAATAGTCACAATCAAGTGCCATGATACAATTACATAATTACTGGTATTGCATATCCTTGCTGAATTCAAAGAACAAATTTAGTAAAATTATTGATTATTGCCGGTAAAAGAGGAATGCTACAGAATTGAGCTTTAAAAGTTAAAAAAATGTTTTCAGTTTGTATTTAGTGGATGTCACAAGCCCATGCTCAAACTTCATTAAATAGAATTATGATGTCTTTGGAAGTCACGAGCCCGTGCTTGAACTCCTTGGACATTAAACAAACATTTTTCATCTTTGCATTTCTTATTAAAGTTTAGATTCAGCATTAAAAAGAGAGTTGTATTCAAGCTTGGTAGTATGTGCCAGTAAGCCTTTGGATATTCTCTATTTTCAGTATTAAATTCAGTTCAAAGTGACTATTCTTATGCATAAGTCTTGTAAAGCTAAAATGAAAATAACTGGTGCATTATAACAAGAGTGACTATGTTATGGAAGGATACAAGCTAGTGAGCTTTTTAAAACTTATTATTCATTTGTGGAAGAGAAATTACAGTGAGAATAATGGTTTGGTTTCAATAATGAGAAAGTGTGTGCAATATGGTTAAAACAATAAAGTTTTATGTGCATCTACAGGCGAGCCCTAAAAGTCCTTTTATTTATCTATCGAGCTGTTGTAGGAGTTCTCATGAGAAAAAACTATGAACAAAGATGTACTTCATAGGCAGGAGACAAAGTCGGTTTTCAATTTGTGCACCAAAACATCATTTTATGTGCTACTGAAAGATGAAGAAACAACAATATCAACTTAATTCAAAGTTACAGACAGAAGTGTTTTATGTTCCATGATCATACTTTAAACAAATATTGAGTGTTTCTCAAACAAGAAAATGTATATTTTTTCATAAACAGAAAAAAGATGGTTAATGCTTACGATACTATGGTCATGTTTCTTTAAAGAAAAACATTGAGTAGAATTTACTGCCAACAAAGACAAATATCTCAGTTAAACCAATAGTTTGCATGCATTTTCAAGTTTACATATAAAGATGCAGAAATGGCCATGTGGGTATCTTAAGTAAAGCTCAGTTTTTTATGCTACAGAGAAGGAGTGAACAAAGGAACCCACAAACATGGCAGAAAGTTCAAACAAGCATAAGAGAATGAGTAAAGGGAAGAAGATAACTTATCTTTTAACTTGTAGATTAGAGATGGAGTCCAAGCTTGAGTTCTTTTATGCACCATGAGTTGGGGGTAAGTTTGAAGATGTGGCTAGAAGAGGTCGAGCTTCAAGATCAAGTAAGACAACTCCATATCTTTCAGCCACAGTCCAGACCAAGCCCAAGCTTACAGTGGAGAGAATAACTAGTTCATAGCCCTAGCTTGAGTTCAAGATGCTGAGATGATAACATACAATAGAACCCGAGTTCAACCAAGGAGTTCATGATATATGCAGCGCCATTATTATGGCATGTAAAAAACAAATAGACACAAAGAACAAAGAGCATGAATTTATACAAAGAACATGAACTCCAGTTAAAAATATAGATATGAATGAAGGCCGACTCCAACTATCAGTGGAACCCGAGTTCCATTTAACATACAATGACCCAGAAGAGAAACAGAGGAGGGCTCGAGATCCATGCTCATTATACATGCACACTTAGCTGAAGATAAAGCAAGACAATGAAGAGTTGAACTCCAGAAACCATGTCCAGTTAACAGCAAGAGGCCCAAGCTTTCTAGACAAGATATAAAAAAATGCCATTATTAATGGTTTAAACTCAGTATCAAAAACTTGTATGCAATATGCAAACTACAAGAGGCTAAGTTACCTTTCCATGGTGGTGACATTAACAGAGATGAGCCTGAGTTTTTTCAAGATCATAGGATGAGCTTCAAAACTAAACGATGAAGCAACAATCAAATGTTGAAGAACAAGCAAACAAATCTCCAGATTACAGTTAGAACACTCAAGCCTCCATTTTCAAACTCTCAGTCCAAATACGATGTCAGGGAGTGAACTATCGAAGACAGAGAAACTCCATGACAGTAAACCTGAGCTTCATGAATTTTACCAGAGTTTCCTTGCAGTTAGGGTTTCATCTCTTCTTGATTCTTCTCTGCGAAGCTAAACAATAACACTAAGTTTGAGATTGACAAGTGGTTTTGAGATTTTGGAGTCCGCATAGCAAATGCATTGAATGTTGTTAAGGCATATGTCCAATCCTGCAAGCTCAAGATTTTAACAGTGCCACCTTACTGCCTTCATATTCACATAGTATGCAAGTGGGAAGAGTGGTCATGTCGACCCTCTTCCACTTAGCATTTTTAGACTTAGGGATTTATTTCCTAGGTCTATTTTATAAGGTAGTGTAGATTTTATTATTGTTTTGAATTTTATTCAAAATTTAATCACATAAATATTGGTAAAACAATGTAAAAAGGATATATATCCTTTATTAAAACCAATATTTAGGGCATTAGTCATGGTGATAGGGCTAGATTTTAGGCACGAATTATGCCTTAAAATTAGGGATTTGAAATCACAGAGGGCTTGTTAGAGGCTATATCTTAGGGACACCATTTGAGGCTAAAAATCAAGGATACCTTTCTATTTGGAAGCACTTTTTTAGGGGGAATCTCATTTTCAGAATTAGCCTTGGAAGCTATATAACTGAGTTTTGTATTTATTTGTAGGGGTTCAGAATTGGGGATAAAATTTGTATTAGTGAACATATCGTTCCTTTGCACTTTTTCTTGAATTTTGTAACCATTTTTTTACAGATTTTGAAGATAATAGAGCTGGGCTTATCATTCACATATCCTTTCTCAGTTCTTGCATCTATCCTTTCAAGTTTTTCTGCATTTAAGTGTTTATCCCTTTCAAGCATATATTAGTGAATTGCTCTAAATTCCTATTCTAGGTTCTAAAGAATTAACCTTTTGCAGAAATTACCTGTTTGCTAGTTGAATTCCTACCATTAGTGGCACCAAACCCTAATAGTGAATTGTAAACCATCCTAGGTGTTGAAAAGTGAAATCATTCCAGAACTTAGTAATGTGTATTTTGTAAGTACAGTCTTGAAATTTTGATAAATCTGAATCTACTTTGGTGTATCACCTTTATTAATCAGTTTTAATTTTCTGTTATCTCTCTCCCTTTTCCCAAAACCATAAAAGTCAGCATTAGGTGATATCCCGAATCTAATAGGAACCGACCTAGAATCTAGAGATTCATTCTCTCATCCACCAAGGAGAATGTTTCCATGTTCTAATAGGATGGCTAGATTTTGCATCCAGCTATAGGCGCAATCATGATTGACAACAGAAAGATTTTAATTTTTCCCGATTTCAAAGAGTAATGATTTTCAGAAAATTGATTTTTCAATTTATGAGGATTTTGAATTTTCAAAAATTATAATTGCCTTATATTTTTATTTTTCTAAATTTTGGATGATTTAATTGAATTAAAAAATTTAATTAATTCAGAAATTGGAATTACAATGAAATTAAATGAAATCGCTCAAAATTAAATGAAATGTAATAAAATTAATTCAATTTGGAGAAATAATTAGATAGTTAGAATAATTAAATTCAAACTATAGGAAATCAAAAATTAAATTTAATTAACTGATAAAGATCAATAAATTAAGGTTAATTAATTAAAAAATTTAATTATTTAATTAACTTTAGGGAAATTATTAAGTGATCAAAAGATTAGATTTTTAGAGGAAATAAGGATAATTAATTAATGATTAAATAACCATTAACTAATAGAAGAATAAATAATGCATTAATGTTAGTTTGCAAGTCTGTCTATTTTTAGGTGTCTACATTTGCCCCTCTTTGACATAATGTGGCTCTTCGCGTTGTGTCAAAGAATATCATATCATGATCTTGCCTCGAATTGCCCTGACGACAACAAGTGGATTTTATGCCCCCTCAAAAAATTAAGTGAAATAGTGCAACATGAGCATTAATTTGTTGACAACATTTTATTTCTATATGATGATGATGTATGAATGCATTGATTGTATGATTTCTATATTTTTGTGTTTTTCTATGCAGTAGATTAACCATGTATGCAGGACCTAATATGATATATTTGAGCGTTGTTAGGATTTACTAAGTTAGTTATAGTAAATTAGTAAGAAGAATACATTAGTAGAATGAATTAGTGAGAAGAATTGATGAACTTATGCTATCAAACTAGATGATGTACACAGTCGTTGCCAAGTATTTTCACCATTTTTCATCATCAAGATACAAATGTACCCAAATATTGACCATCTGGATACTGCTACAATCTCTAATTTAACAGGCAAAAAACAAACATGGAATGCTTGACATTGTTCCAGGTTTATCTCACACTTGGGTGTGTGTGGTTGCCATATACATGACAATACTTATCACATTCACCCTAAATCATCCTTGCCCCAGAAATTTATCGAAACAATCCACAAATAACAAACAAAGAAAACTGGATCATGAACCATCATAGCCACTCTCACCACTTAGTGGTATCCTTAAGGAGCATAGGAACACAATTGCGAAAGAAAAAATTGATATTGGACTGACTTGACTGACTCGGTCAACAACCTTATTGGTCATTAATTGGGTTGATTTTGTTGCTTGGTTGGATGTGGATGTGTCTGGTTTTAGAAATGGATGACTAGTATAAGACTGATCTGTCTATTTTCAAGTGTATCCGTCGTGTTATAAGACATTTGATTAATTGATTGATGATATTTTGGATTATTGATAAAGGTGGGTCTCCTAAGTCCATTGTTGATTTATGAAGCTCGTCATTTTGATATGAATGTTTATTTAATCGTCACTTTCTGCTTGTTGTGACATAGATGATTTTATTGCAAGGGTTTTTCAATGTGTTTTAATATTTTTTATTGGTTTCTTCAGGACATTTTACAAATGTATTTGATCCATCATAGGATTCCTATGTTTGAGGTCATGGTATGTGTGGTGTATCACACAGGTGGAGGCCTTTATCACAGATACCCCTAACATAGTCACCTTTGGATGAATATTTTTATGTTTTTCAATGATTTTTTAGATTATTTCAGGACCTTTTACAATTTCTAAGGATTTTTTCAGAATGTTTTGCACTTTTTAATGATTTTTTTAGGAAATTTTGTTCTTTTTATGGATTTTTTTGAGGACTTTAAGACTTCCCCCAGTCTGGTTAACCAGTGTTGGTAAAGGATGGGCATGAATGCTCATGAGGATTTTTCTTATTGGGTTTCTTGCTTAGCATGCTTAGCTATATGCATTCATGAAGTGACAACTAATCATTGGAGTTCATTGATGGTGAATTGAGATTTGAAAACTTGGCGCCTCTTTTCTAGGTTTTCACAAAGGTACCTACCCAATAACGCCTATTTACCATATTTTCACCACATGTAAATTTTATTTTTTCTTTACTTTTTTCCATTTTTCAATTTGTTTTGTTGTTTCCAAGACACGTGTTTGCCAGGTTTTCACCTAGGTAACATTTATATTTTTGTTTATTTTTGTATTATTTTAGGATCTTTTAAGATATGTACACTTGACCTTGGGATATCAAGTATAATACTTTTTTAGGTGCATGTTATTGATGTATCTAGGGAGTTGATCTCCTTCTTGGGTAGCTAGTTGATATTCCCCATTATCAAAGGATCTAATGATGACATAGGGTCCTAACTAGTTGGGGTCAAATTTGTCTGGTCTCTCTCTCTGCTTGATTCTTTTGATTTTTCATGAGGACCAATTCTCCTACATCAAATGTTCTTGGTCTGACTCTCTTATTTTATCTTCTACAAAGGTGATCTTGATATCCTTACAAGTGATTTATCACACTTTGGTGGTTCTCATCTAACAACTCCAACTCACACAATCTTGCTACCCTATAATCTTCATATGTTATGAATTTTTTTAAAGAAACTCTGAGGGATGGGATACTTGTTTGTTAATAAGTATAATTGCTTCTGATTCGTATACTAAGGAAAAAGGAGTTTCCCTTATTGGAGTTTGGACACCAGTTTTGTATGCCCATAAGGCAGGAATGAGATGCATATGCCAGTATCGACTAGTTTCATTGATAACTTTCTTCGGAATTTTCTAGAATAGTTTTGTTTGTTGCCTCAACTAGGCCATTTCCATGGGGATAGTAAAATGACAAGAAGTTTTGTTTGATTTGAAACTTCTCACAGAGATATTCGACCTCTTTATTCTGAAAGGGTGAACCATGGTCAATAATTATGGTCTAAGGAATTCCATAAAAACAGATGATGTACTTCAAGATGAACATAGAGGTCTGCCTACCAGTAATGTATGTCAAAGGAATGGCTTCCACCCACTTAGTAAAGTAATATGTACTTATGTCCATTTGAAGATATGGGTGTAATCTTACCCACTAGGTCAAATCCTCATCTTGAAAAATGTCATGGAGAAGTTAGGGGTTGGAGCTCTTGAGTTGGTGCATGGATAAGGTCTTCATGAATTTGACATTGTCTGCATATCTATACATATTTATGGGCATTTGCATTCATTTTTTGCCAATAGTAACCTGTTTGGAGGAGCTTCTTTGCTAGATTTTTACCACCGGAGTGGGCGTTGCAAACACCTTCATGAACCTCATACAAGTTTGTCTTGGATTCAGTAGAATTGAAACACCTTAAGAGCATAACATCTAGACCTTTCCTATACAGAGTATCAGTGAGAATGGTGTATCTAGAGGCTTGTTGGATGAGGGAATTATTTTGGTTTCGGGATAAGTTAGGGGAAAGGTAGTTATCTTTGAGGTAGGTGTAGGTTTCTTTGTACCAGGGAGACTAAGGACCAACAAGGACACAAATTGATTCTGACATGGGGACATCATAAGCTTGTATCATGAGTTGTTCAACCAAAAATTCAAATATGGTTTCATTGCCCGATATGTCTATCATGGATGCTATAGTATCCATCACATCTATGAATTTGTTTTGAACCCTTGGAACTTATTCAAAAACAAGGTAATAAAAGGAAGGGTGCAATTGATCCATTAATTGTCTGTATGGGATCCGTTTCATCTTTAGTCATGTAGTCATTGTTGACTTGACTAATGACTAGCTGGACTCACCATAGACTTTTAGATTCTTTATTCCCCACTGTATGGCAATTTTCAACTCACTTTCCAAAGCTTCATACTATGCTATATTGTTGGTACAAGGAAAACTGAGTCGATAAGACTTAGGAATCATATCACCTTGAGGTGTAATAAAGATGATCCATGCCACTGCACCATGATTGGTATATGACCCATCAAAGTATAATTTCCATACTTCTATTGTTGATTATTTTATGGTAAGGATGGAGTCATCAGGAAACTCTTATATAACAGGTTGGTGATCTGGAATAGGTGCTTATGCCAATTGATCAATAATAAATTTTCCTTTAATGGATTTCCTATCCACATACTCATTGTAAAACTCACTTAGGATCATGACCCACTTGGCGAGTCTTTCATTAAAGGTTTCTTTGCCTAGTAGATATTTCAGTGGATCTATGTGAGCTATGAGCTTGGTTTGATGACTTAGCATGTAGTCTCTTAGCTTTTGGGAAGCAAAAAAACTGCCATACATGCTTTCTCGAGTGGGAAATAATTGAGCTCATACCCAACTAAGGTTCAATTGATATAATAAATACCTCTCTTCTTTCCATTATCATCATATTATGCTAAGAGAACTCCTAGAGTTGAATCAGTTGCTAAAATGTACAATAGAAGTGGTTTTCCAAAAGTTGGTGGGACTAGTACTGGAGAACTTAACAGATAATCCTTCAATACTTGGAATGCTTGCTCATACTGTTCTTTCCATACAAAATTTTCTTCTTTATGTAATAAGTGTTTAACTAGGTGACACTTATGAGCCAGTTGTGCTATGAATCTCCTAATAGATTCTAGCCTTCCCTGAATTCCTCTAAGTTATTTCAGATTTGTGGGAGGAGGCATGTCTAGTATTTCCTTGACTTTATCTAGGTCCACTTCATTTCTTCTATATGATACTACAAATCCTAGGATTTTTCTAGAAGTAACTCCAAAAGCACACTTTTTTGGATTCAGTCGAACCTTGTATTCTTCTATCCTGTCAAAAATGGGGCCCAGAACCTATAAATGAGTTCCTCTGACTTTAGATTTGGCTAATATATCATCAACATGATCTTCCATTATTTTGTGAATCATGTCATGGAACATTGTTGTCATGGCTCTTTGATAAGTGGCACAACATTTTTCAATCCAAATGGCATCACATTCCGGCAATATGTGCCCCAAGCGCAAGTGAATGCAATTTTATGTTGATCTTCAGGAGCTATTCTAATCTAGTTGTATCATGAGAATCCATCTATTAAAGATAACATCGCATGTCCCATTGTTAGATCCACTATGATATCTATGTTGGGTAACGAGAATTCATCCTTGGGATAAGCTTTGTTTAGGTCCCTAAAATTTGTACATATGCAAATATCACCTGAATGTTTTGTAACTAGCATGAGATTTGAGATCCAGTCTACATAAGGAATGGGTTTGATGAAGCTAACATACAAGACTATCTTCAATTCTTCTTTCACTAACAAGGCAATGTGTGGATGCATTTTTCTCAACTTTTGCCTAACTAGCTTTGCATTTGGCAAAAGTGGGAGATGATGTAATACTATTTATGAGTCAATACTTGGTATGTAAGCATATGACCAGGCAAAGTTGATCTGCCTTTCTTTCAAGAAGTTGATAAATTCCTCTCTTTCTTGAGGTGAGAGAGATCTGGAAAAATAAATATTCATAGGGTTTTTCTCATCCCCTAAGTTATCTTCAAGTGTTTCTTCCACTAGCAATGTCGATTTCTCTTCATCTAAGGGAAGGGGCTCCAACTTTCCATCTTTTGGCACCTTAGAAAGGTTTTCACCGGAAGATACATATTTTATTCTTAGCTTTTTTTGGTCAAGAAGCGCCTTTTGGTTTTCACTTAATGACCTTTTTTTTTTTACTTTTATCTTTGTGACTAGAAAGAGGAGCCACCTCCCCAAAGTATCTAGACCTATTTAGATCAAAGGAGAACTCTATCTTGTGTTCTCCTCATGGTATTCGTTCTTGAAGCCCCATTAATTTAGCAATGGCTTCATCATTTTCAAATATGTCTATGTTAGGACATCCTTGTTTGTCTAATCGATAAGTTTGAGGTGGACTAAACATAGGTCAGTATTGGTTTGCGACTTAGTTTGGGAAAATGGAATTGTATTGATAGTTTCAATGAATCAAGAATGAGAAGTAGATAGATCATTGAGGGAGTTTACATCAAGTTGTTTGTCTACACAAGGTTCATATTCTAGGTTAAAGTGGTCAAACATTTCACCTATGGCCATGGTACTTGAGATACGAGGGGTATCCCACTCATACTCATGAGAATCGATTCCATTGGAATACTCATAAGTTATCTCATCTTCCACATAATCCATGTCTTCCTTCTCAAGGATCAATTGGGTGCTTACAGTTTTCATTTCCTAAGGAAACAATTGTTGAAGTATGCTATTGATTTGGGTAGGTGCAGTAACTTGCCCATAGTTTGGTTCAACTACCTCTTGTTCATCCACAGTAATGTCGCAGATAACCACACTAGTTCTAGAATGAACACACCTGAGTCCTCTTTTATTCCTTTGGATAGGTGGTAAAAAGAGTTCCATTATTCCTTGTTGTCTTGCACCTAGGCCCGTGGTTTCGGTTTACCCGAACTATTGTAGGATCTTAAAGTCATGTCCATATCAAGCCAAGGGTAGCTATACTAACAGTGTTTCATGGGGATCTTAGTATAACCAGATATTAATATCTAAATCAAAGGGATTCCCTTCACTTAGATCGCCCCATCTGAGAAATGTTGAAGGTGGGCGTTTGAATACTACTAGTTCTGGTATTTCTGCTTCCTCTACTTGTCTTGGTCTTCCATATGTTTTGGGGGATAGAGGTAAGTTAGTGATGGTGAAGGTTTATTCATAGCGGTATTCACCACATCCTTTATCTTGGACTGATATTTTGATTCCCATCATTGGTGTGTTTGTGGGAATTGAAGCAAAGGTGGAAGGAACACTTTCTTCTTGATTTAGTGGTACTTGATTTTCTAGAATACCCCTTAAGTTGTTAGTGTATTAAAAGGGGTTTGGATCTCCTTCTATGATGACCTTTGTACCCTGATGAGGAAACTTGATACACTAATGATATACAGAGGTTACAACTTTCATTTTGTGTATCCATGGTCTTCCCAACAACATGTTGTATCCTAGTTCAAGGCCTAGGATTTGGAATGGAGTGTTCTTAACCACAGGTCCTATCCTAATGGGTAGTATGAGGACACCTTTTGACAATCTCTCTTCTTCATCATAGGCTCTAATTTTGATTCTCTGAGTGACATCCACACTAGACCCTGACTATCCCAAGTCTGTTATTACTTTTAAAGTACATATGTTTAATCTGGATCCACCATATGTTGGAAATAATGGGAAGTATGTACTGAGAGGGGAGGGGTGAATCAGTACCCCTAAATTTTTTATCTCTTTAACCTTTATCCTTTATGTAATCAATTGTATTTCTGACCATTTGTTCTATCATATCTTTGTGTAAGTTATATCAATTCATAAACTTAATAAAAATGTAAACATTCATAGAAGCATTCATGAAATGTAATGACACATAACACAAGATATGGTAATGCAGAAAACTCCTGTTAGAAGGTAAAAACTACGGTGTGGATGGCACCCACAAAAACTTCACTATCTGTAGATTGGAAGGGGTCGATTAAGGCTTACAATTTGATCACTTCTGATGATCTACCCTGTTAGGAGTATTATGTGGAGACTAGTTAAGGTCTACTTTGTTAAGAGCTTTAGCAACACTATTTAGTGTGCACTCGGTTAAGAGATTTACAAAGGATTGTTAAATCCACCTTTCTTGAAAGGATTTCTTCTATTTTCTACACTTGTTAGAAGGTAGACAAAAAAACTCATTGACCTGAGTGTATGCAATATTCAATTGCTGATTACATATCCATTAATATCACATGTACAAAGTATCACCTAATATGATTGATTAATACCTCTGTTGCTCGGTAGCCTTGAATCTGGTTCTTGATAACCTAATTGATCTTTTGTTGTTCTTCCTTGAAACTCTTAGTCTGATCCATAGATGTGCTCCTTGGATACTTTCATCCTTACATCTGTATTGAAATGAATGATTACACATCTATTTATATAATAGATTGACCTAAATCAATTTCATGTATACAATAGATTAACCTAATTCAGTTTCACGTATACAATAGATTGACCTAATTCAGTTTCACATATTACAAAGATAACTCTATGATCAAAGGTTTACAACTTGACCTTGATCTCCTAGTTTGCATTTTTTTAATCAGTTAGACTGATTAAAATAATTACAATTATCTTTCTTATCCCTCAAGAAATGGTTTTAAAATAAATCAAAACTCTAAATATAAAATATAAGTGTTTTATCTGAAGTGGAAGTCAGATCCACATTTCTCGGGATATAACTGACATTCGATGTCTAATGCTTGGGTTTATCTGAAAGTCTTTTGGTGTTCCTTTTGTGAACTATCCGTTGGTTTCCCTCTCTCTATTAAGTTCTTCTAATTTTTGTTCTTTTAGTTTACAGTGTAAACTGCTCATCGGGTTCCTCTGTCGGGTTCCACTTCATCATTTTTGGTTTACACTGTCGGTGTTCCTTCTCTGTCAGGTTTCTCTATACTTAGCACTTTTGGTCTGAACTAAAACTTGTCTTTCAGTGTAGTGTTATAAATGGTTCAGAAAGTGTTTTCCCTTTGCATACTAATGGCAAAAAGTGTCTTCAATCTCCCCCTTTGACATTAGTATAAAAAACTGATATGTGTAAAATACTAAACTGTGTAGTATATACACCACGTATTTACTTTTTCATTTATGACTCCCCCTATATATATGTCAGTATAGTATTGTAGACACCCTAAAATGGACAGGCTTGCAACTTTACATTAAAAACACTAATTTTCATCTATTAATTAATGGTTTCTTAATCATTAATTAATCATCTATTTTCTTCTAAATTCATCTTTCTCAA
>MU224420.1:614072-631056 GCA_018584345.1 Thuja plicata
TATATATATATATATATATATATAGAAGTCGGTTATTGCAAAAAATGAAAATTCAATTGTGACAATAAGCATGTCAATTATAGCAATAAAACATGCAAATGCAGAAAACTTCCATCAATTATGGCAGAATACCCTGTCAAATACGGCAAAGTACCTGCACATGCAACAATAAAGTAGTTAGATGTGGTAATAAACTCAAGACAATTGTGAAAATCTATAGTCATATGTGGTAAATAAAGAAACAGATGCAAAACTAAATAGAACAATTGTGAGATATATTTATCTATTGCAAAATAATTAAAGAATGACGGAAGAAAAAAAAACTTAGTCGTATGACCGAGAACAAAAATAACTGTTAGTTTGTCTTCAAGAACTTCATGGTTTGTTTGTTCACGTTGGATTCACCAAAATGTAGTAGGGTAATATGCAAGACTCAAAGAAGTGAGGTTAGTAGCACAAGATTATAAAAATACTAAACTACTAACTATACATGGAGAAAGCGAAGACCCCGGGGGAGATCAAGATTGACGGGAAGCTTTTCCAATTCCTTGCTGAAGATTGGCTCAAGCTGTTGCTTAACAAAGGGGGAAAAAACCCAAGTAGTTTTCTATTCCTTTTTTATGCTTTGTTCTGTTAGATGTTCTCGTTGGTTGGTCATTTTGGGCATGCTGGTTTCTTTGTTTAGCTCTTATGGTTGTATTATTGTTTCTTGCTACTTTGCTTTTAGATTTTTAAACTCTGTTGATACTAACTTGCACAGACTGGTTACCAACTTCATGGTGAAGTTGGGGTTTGTTGGTGTTAACAGGTTGGTTGCCAACTTCATGGTGAAGTTGGGGCCTGTTGTTTCTAGCTTTTGGTTTTTTATTTTCAAGAAAGGGATTGGCTGAGGTTTCGCTGACTCTAGTGGTGTGTTGGTAGTCTGCACTTCTCGTGCTGGCTGTATTTTTTTTGGGTCAGCCCCCTTATTCTGGCTACTTTTTTAATAAAAAACATAATGCCATATGAATAACAGAAAGGAAAGCATCATATCATAAAATAAACAAACAGAAACTGAATGCAAACCAATAATATTTTGAACTTATGTTGCTTCTCTTCACTATGTTTGGGATGTGGCCTCAGCTATTATTCAAAAACATCCGGACTCAAGAGCTCCAAGAAATATGACAAAACATTTAATTGCTAAAGACTAAGTAAAAATGCAACATAAGTTTGATATAAATTTTGGAGATGAAAATATGAGAATTGAAGGGGTTTATATAGGAATTCTGGGTTGAACAGGTGATCAGGATTAATCTGGGAAAATTGAGATTGACAGATGAGAAGAGATGAGACTGGAGAAGATTGGGCAAGTTTCCAAGTTGACTCAAAAGTAGAGAGTTAAAAGAGGAAGGCAACGTTGGATAAATATTCCCATTTTTGTAAAGATAAAGTTTCCAAAAATGTGAATTAGAAGAAAAGGAAATATTTTAAATTTTCCCGATTTCAAAGAGATAAAGATAAGATTTTCAGAAAATTGATTTTTCAGTTTATGAGGATTTTGAATTTTCAAAAATTATAATTTTCTCATATCTTTTATTTTTCTGATTTTTAGAAGATTTAATTGAATTAAAAATTTCATTTAATTCAGAAATTGGAATTAGTATGAAATTAAATGAAATTGCTCAAAATTAAATGAAATATAGCAAAATTAAATTAATTTGGGAAATTAATTCAATTTGAAGAAATAAGATAATTTAAATAATTAAATTCAAACTATAGGAGATCAAAAATTTTAATTAACTGATAAAGATGAATAAATTAAGGTTAATTAATTAAATAAACTTAATTATTTAATAAACTTTATGATTAAGTGATCAAAAGATTAGATTTTTAGAGGAAATAATGATAATTAATTAATGATTAAATAATCATTAACTACTAGAAAAACAATTAATGCAGTAATCTTAGTTTGCAAGTCTTTCCATTTTTAGGTGTCTACAGTATGCAAACGCACTCCAAAAAACAAATAAAATCATACCAACAAGTTTGCATATTACAATGATATCAAATTTGGTTATCTTGCCAACCTGTCGAGAAGATTTAGAGTTGGGTTGAAGCTATAACATCCTAAATTGTAAGCACCTTTCTAAGGTGTACAATTTATGTTTGGTTAGCACCCATTTTAGTGTGTGTTTATACTTATATGCATCGTAGATCTTTTTTATGCATTTAAGTAAATAAATATTAATATATAAGTCCCCTCTTAATTATTTCATCTATTTAATTAATAATAAATTTAAATTATGAGTCTTTTATTAGTTTAATTTCATCAAATATCAATAAGGGCCCTTAATTATGGGTGTTCCCCCTTTAGTTATTTTATTCATTATCAAAATTTGCATACATAGGGCCTATTACAATGTATGGCCTATTTCGTATGTTTTCATTTATCAAACCTCAATTTTGCACATGTTTTAGGAATCCCCATATCCTAATGAACCCCCAATTTAAATTTGAGCCCTGATTGGCTGGACCAGGGTGTCTTGTAGGGCATGGGGTGAGATAGGTCACCCCGTACCTTGGGAGGTGCACGTTTCCCTGCAAATTAAGTGGGGCCCAAATTTGACTGGTGCAACAATCTTTTGATTTTAACAGGATATTCAAACCCATGCCAACCTTCTTCAAGTTTAGAGCCTTGAAATGAATTGGTGAGGTATGAAAGGGAGGCCACTCCCCTCATTTTGGTAACATTCAATTAGATAACAAGCAAACATTCAAGTCAAGATCTCTCTCAAGCATCCAAGCAATTTATGCATTCAACCATATGCTTCATTGTGGCAAGTTTCAACAACCATTATGCAAACATGTTTTTATGATTTCTGCATGAACACTTGTGATTCTATTCCAAGAGAATCTATATCATCAAGGAATAAGACATCTTGTTTTTCATATTTGGCCTATTATTCCTACAAGCACGACTTCCTTTCAAGCATTTTTTTATTTCAATTTAAGGGTTAATTCCATATCAGGGGTTTGACTTAGGCAAACCCATTTCCACAATATTTTCCCCTTTTTTGTGTAGATGACAAATGACACAACTAAAGAAAAAGCTATAGGCGGATCTAACAGAGAGTTATAGGTGACAAAAGTTTTATCAAAATTTGTTAGGACTAAGGTGCCTCACATGGTCTCAAGTTAATCTCATTGCCCCATACCTTCTAGGTCATCCTATTCTTTCAATTTTACACTAAAATGTTAATCATAAGTCAATCATTGTTTTGGATTTCTAAATCTAATATCAAAATTGGGTTCTTTGTTTGATAACTATCTCTACATGTAGAAAGTTTCTTTTTCTCTCTATCTAGCACTAAATCTTCCATTTCCATTTCCATTTTTCATTTTCTCATTTCAATTGCATAGTCATTTTCCATAACAATAGAGGATCATTGCATCCATTTTATCTCTTGAGCCTCCTTGAGCCTAGTGGACCATCTTCCTTCCAATATAAGAGGAGGAAGATGATATTCTGCTTTGTAAGGGGCACCCAGGATTCCTAGTTTGTTCATAAATCTTAGCAAACATTATTTTCTACCGTATAGAAGCATGACACTTAGTGATGTATAGTGGTTGGTGAAGATAATACAATAGAGTGACAAGATTTGTTTTCGTCATCATTAAAGGAATGATGGTGTCATCACACTAAATGAATTTGAAGCATATTTGAGTATGGTGGACCAGTCACCTTTAATTCCATTTCAGCTAACCCTTGTTCCTACTGAGATCATTTAAGTCAACAATGGTGGTCAAGACATCCTGATAAGAGGATCAAGTAGATAGTAACCTCATGACTAAGATAGATTTTTATAATCTTAGCTCCTTAAGTACCATATGATGATGATACCATTAAGGACCTATTGCACTTGATAGTAGACAACTTTTAGGATTTTGATGGCATCAATAGTGTTCATTCTTCAAGGAGGTTTTCAATATTAAAGATCTTTGCAAAATTAAGAATGAGTTGTCTATTGTTGGATCTGGGAGTGAAAGACTAGAGCTATGACATGTTTCATCATTTATTGGTCGTGATCAAGGGATATCATTATAGGGAGATTATTGGAGCCATGAAGAATATCTTGATCTTATGTATCAAGGAGATGGATGTCATATCCCAACCTATTTCATCTATGCCACGGGTTGTTAACAAACAAGACAATATCCCTTCTCCTACATATGGATTGGCCAATAATGTATTCAAACATTGTGAGGGGAAATTGAAGTTTCACTTGCATAAGGATAAATAAGTTGGTGATAACAATGAGGATGTACCTATACAAGGCTACATTCATCCTATAATGACCTAACCAATTGTTTACTGAATTCAAACACTAGTACATTTGAGACCTCTTTTCGACGTCTATGCATCACAATTATGACACTACTCCATCGGGAAAGCGACACAGACCGATGTTGCAACTTTGGTGTCAGAATCATCGACGGTAGCTATGTCCATCGTTATTGCAATGATCATGACAGTCTCAATATGTATCAGCTATGAGGGTTAGTATGTTGTCATTACACATTATGAGTGTCTCCATTACAACGAGTATGCGATGGACATGTTGTACATGCGACGTCCAACTATCGGACTATCTTGATATATGGACGTCATGTGTAGTGTTTTGGCGTTGGTCTTCCTCTGAATATCATCGCAATTGTGACAATATGCTATGTTTAAAAAAAAAAAATTTGTCATGTGCACGGAGTGAGACCTTAAAATATTGAGCTTCTCTTTGTTTCAAGAAAAGTTTAACATTCTCTACTTAACAGGGCCAACCACGTGAAGGTGGAAGCTCATCTGGCCCCTCCTAGGAGCCTCTTATGACCCTTTACGACACTTTAAGATCTCTAAGATGTAATCTTAGGGATTATAAAGGGTCATAAATGGTCATAAGGGATCCTGGGATACAACAACTAAGAAACATAAATGCAGGCATCATGGTCACAATTGTTTGGAGACACAACATAATTGAGTGGTATACCCAGACGATGCAACACAACCACTACTCCTCCATTTCTAAGTTGGCACTACAGGATCCAAAAACCATAGATAATTAATAAATTAAGAGAGCAGAGGAGGAGGGCCATAACAACCAAAATAATATAGGGACCCTGTATTATTTTGGTCATTACAGCCCTCCTCTGCTCTCTAAATTTATTCCTTATCTATGGTTTTTGGATTCTGCAGTGCCAACTTAGAACTGGAGGAGTAGTGGTTGCATTACATCGTCTAGGTATACCACTCAATTATGTTGTGTCTCCAAGCAATTGTGACCATGATATCTACATTTATGTTTCTTCTCTGTTGTGATATCTACATTTATGTTTCCCAGCTATCGTGTTTATGTGCATGTTCTTTATGTCTTTGGCTTCTCTCCCTCACATCCAAAATAAGATTTTCCCACTCTGAATTGAGAATGCATGTGTAGCTGAATAGAATATATAGTGTTAGAAGGCCCCAAGTGGGCATAAATTCGATGTACAATTATGGTCTTGTATAGATAAAGTGGAACTGGAATTTCAGCAAGGCTCAAAAAAGTTTGTGCATAATTATGAACTGAAGATGGGGAATTTTCTAGTGTTCAAATATGTTTCAAAATATTTTTTTAAAGTGAATATATTCGATACAACAACTTGTGAGAAAAATCAAACAGAAAGGAAATCGTCCTTTCTTGGTAAGAGATAGTTTTGTCCAAGAAAGGACGATTTCCTTTCTGTTTGATTTTTCTCACAAGCTGTTGTATCGAATATCTTCACTTTAAAAAAAGATTTTGAAACATATTTGAACACTAGAAAATTCCCCATCTCTAGTTCATAATTATTCACAAACTTTTTCCATAATTTCAGTTTTAGTTTATCTTTACAAGACCATAATTGTACCATTGAATTTCTGCCCATCTGGGCCTTCTAACACCATATGTTCTTGGTGCAGGAGCACACCTAGGCTAACCTCCATTGTTATGTCATTTTGGCTTATACTTGACATTGGCCAAGTCAAGATAGTTAGTTTTATTTTTAGACCTTAGAAGGTCATTACAAGGTGGGCTAGGTGAGTTAGTCATTAGGAATAAGGTCACCAAATTAGCCATTGTTAGTAGTTTTTATATTTCTTAGGCTTAGTTGCTTAATGTTGTATTTGAGCCATGAATGTGTCTTAAACACATAAGTGATATATAGAGATGCCTTCAGGCCATTAATGAGGTTGGATCCCCAAATTAGAGAGGTTAGAGGTCCTAGAAATTAGGAAAGAGGCATGAAAGCAAAGATGCCAAAAGTTGTTAAAATGTTGTCATGACAACATTTGCAATTATTGCAAATGTTGCATGCAACTCGGTTACCTTGGATCCCCCTACAAAATAGGAGTGGGGAATTGACCAAAAAGGCCTAGAAACATGTAATGAGGCATCTAATGTGAGTGGAGGCTTGAATCTTGACATGGAGGACACATTGTAACAAGTTTTGAATATTGAATAGAGCTTTGCAACTCCGTGTTTTTTTAGAAAATCTGAGCATTTGTGTGTGACAGTGATACCTAATGGATTGAATACCCCAACTTAGTTGTTGTTTTGTGTTCTTAGGATAGTTTGAAGTGTTTTTTATTCAGTGAAATAGTAGTTTTGAGTTAGTCTAGGGTTGTAGTTAAATTATTTTTAATCTAGAGAGTCCACTGGTCTTGTCCTGACCAGTTAGTCAATTCATGGCTCCCCCATGAAAACTAACCATGGGATCTTCCTGAAAGTGGTTGGATATGAAAGGGGAGTCACTATTCTATATATATCTAGGATTAGGATTCATGAAAGGTCGAGTTGATATTTTTAATGCCAAGCCCTAGGCGAGCATACACTGTCCGGTTAGGGATTTGGAGATGAAACAGTAAGCATATCTTGTAGGGTAGTGAAGCACTGTACGGACTAGGTATAGTTTCAGATAGGGCATGGTCATATCTTGACATGCTAGGAGGATTGAGTTCATACCAATCCATTCGACCAGGTTTTGAGCAAGTTTTGCACTGTGTTGCAGACAGTCGTAGAAATTAGGCCTATTAGCCCTATTGGACCTAGATTGTAGGAACCCTATGTACAGAGGGATTAGGAAACTAAAACCTTCGAAATCTCTTATAAAGTGATAAAGGGTATCTGAATGTCTGATTGGTTTTTTAAGTTCTTTGGAAATTTTTTGAAATAATTGGGAAAAGGTCACTGTAAAAGGCTATAAGGAAATAAGCCCAATTAGGCCTCTTGAAGACAAAAACTTGGACTCGACCGAAAATGGTTATGAGATCCCTAAAAATGGATCCAAATGGGAGTAAATGGAATGTTCCCATGATGATGATGACTCCTACAATGAATCATTGAATGCTAGAGTGGAGTTGGCACTTAGATCCTTCTAAGTGTAGTACGAGAAGTGAAGAATGGAACTAACTAAAAGGTGTTAGTCTTTCAAGGTGAAGCACAAGTATTAAAACTCTTAGAGAAGAGTTGGAATTGGAATTAGTTAATCATCTAAGACAATCAGGACCTAGAGGAGATTAGGTTCCTAGAAGAGACAAGCTAAATTCTATTGGGTGAAGTGCTAGCAAGCCTTGGAACACTTACACCATATTGATATCAGAGGTTGATTGAGATCAGGCTTGTGGTGGATGTTTCAACCTAATAAATTAGTTGGAGAGAATACACCATTGGGATCAGTAGAAGACAAAACCATGGTGACTAACATTGAGTTAGCCAAAAAGTTGGATGAGCAAGAAGAAGATAACACGTTGTTAAGAGAAAGGTTGTCTCAAATGGAGCAACTCTTGGGAGAAGTCCAAGACAAAGCTGCTAAGATGAAAGATAAGATAGATCAGAAAGAAGAAGAAAAAACAAGGGAGAAGGGAGTGGATTTAGAAGAGGAAACTCCAACTGCTAACCCTGTCAGTGACCAAGAACCCTTCTTAAAGGCATTGAAGGATTTAAGTGGCAAAGCTTTGGAGGGTGTACCACTTTTTAGTGGACAAATGGATCCAGATTCAGTTGTGGATTGGATTGACAATATAGAGAACCATTTCGAATGTGATGGTATCATAGAGGCCCAAAAAGTGAATGTGGCCAAGTCAAGATTGAGAGGATCAACTCTCACATGGTGGAAGTTTGTTCAAACTGAAAGGGAGAAAGAAGGAAAGAGTCTTATAGTCTCATGGAAGGGAATGGTGACTAAGTTCAAGCAGACTTACTTGCCTGATGATTATGAGGTTGAACTGCATAGAAGAAGACACAACCTCAGATAGAAAGATCTGGATGTCCAAGCATACATCGAAGAGTTCTAAAATTTTTGCTTAAGGGTGGTGGAGGATGAAAGCATCAAACTAGCTAGATATTTGAATGGACTCAAGTGGTCTATTCAAGAAGAAATGAGTCTTGTGAACTTCAAAACTATTTGCTAATGTTATCAAATGGCCTTAAAGGTAGAGGAGAAAGGAAAAATAAAGTAAGAGCAAACCTCCAAGGGAAGAGGTAAAGGAAGGTATAGTAGAGGATCAAGAGAAGGCTATGGTGGAAGAAGTTCATAATCAAGGACACAAGGAGAAGTCAAGTACAATGAGAAGCAAGAGGGAAGTTCTAGTAGAGGTGGAAGAGGAAGGAACTCAAATTTTAGAGGAAGAAGTGGTGGACAAGGAAGAGGCAATTACTTTGCCAATATGAAATGTTATCATTGCAACCAAATGGGACACCCTACCTATAGGTGTCTAGAGAAGGGTAGTACTTGTCAAGGAGGTAACAAGAAAAATAATTTAGTTCATCAAGAGACAAATGCAGAAGAGACACACTCTGAGGTACCACTAAATTCAGAAGAAGGTGAGAACCTCATGATGAGGAGAACATTGATCAAGGAGCCAGTTAAAAAAGAGCCAAGCCAAAGAAGGTCCCTATTTAGAATCAAATGTAAGGTGATGGGAAAAGTATGTAGAGTCATTATGGACTCAGGGTCTACTGACAACATTGTGTTAGAAGAAGCAGTTAGCAAGTTAGGAATGGCAAGGATACCTCATACCCATCCTTACGAGGTCATATGGTTCAATAAGGGATAGCATGTCTTATTCAACAAGAAAGCATGGGTGGAGTTCTCTATAGGGAGATATAAGGACAAGGTTCTATGTGATGTGCTGCCCATGGATGTATGTCACTTGCTCCTAGGTAGAGCATGGCAATTTGACCGCCAAGCTATCCATGATGGAGCGAAGAACTCCTATACATTCAAGAAGGATAAAGTAACTTTCAAAATCCAATCATTGTTAGAGGATGCAGATATGAAGATATCAGGTCCTAATGTGCTCATGGTGGGTGAAAAAGAATTCATAGAAGCCATGGAAGAAGGAGAAGGAGTTGGCTATGCATTGGTGCTAAGGCAAAGAGAAAAAAATGAAGAAAAAGGAGACAAGAAATCAAGGATACCTAAGGAGATACAAAGCATGTTGCAGACTTATGAAGGCATAGTAAGTGATAGACAACCATCAGCATTACCCCCTACAAGAGCCATAAGTCATAGAATAGACTTCATACCTGGAGCTACCCTGCCTAATAAGGCAGCTTACAAGATGACACCTCAACAAAATGAGGAGATTGCTAGGCAAATAGAAGAACTCCTTAACCAAGGCCTTATCAAGAAAAGCATTAGTCCTGGTGCAGTACCTACTGTCCTAGCACCAAAGAAAGGAGGAACATGGAGGCTTTGTACTGATTCAAGAGCCATAAATAGGATAACCATTAGGTATAGGTTCCCCATACCTAGGATTGAAGACATAATGGATTGTATAGGTGAAGCTAAGTATTTCGGTAAGATAGACTTGAAGAGCGGCTATCATCAAATTAGGATACATGAGCGAGATGAGTGGAAGACAACCTTCAAAACCAATGAGGGTTTGTATGAATGGCTTGTCATGCCATTTGGACTGTCTAATGCCCCCTCTACATTCATGAGGCTCATGAATGAAGTCCCCAAAGACTACATTGGAAAATTTGTAGTAGTATATCTTGATGATATACTAATTTATAGTAGGACAAGAGAGGAGCATCTTCAACACCTTGAAACTATCTTCAATAAGTTGCATGAAGAAAAGTTGATGATCAACTTGGAGAAATGTGAGTTCATCAAAATAGAGCTAGTGTACCTTGGGTTTGTTCTCTCTCTCTCTCTCTCTCTCTCTCTCTCTCTCTCTCTCTCTCTCTCTCTCTCTCTCTCTCTCTCACATGGCAATCTTAAAATGGACAAAATTAAAGTGGAAGCCATTGTGAATTGGCCTACTCCAAGGTCAACAATAGAGGTAAGAAGTTTTCATAGCCTTGCTCAGTATTATAGGAAGTTTATAAGGCAGTTTAGTGCTATTTGTGCTCCTATGTTGGACACAATCAAAGGAGGGATGAAGACTAAGCTCATGTGGAATGAACAAGCCACTAAGAGCTTTGAGTTATTGAAAGAAAATATTGCTACCCAACCTATCTTAGTCTTGCCAAGCTTTGAGAACCTTTTCACCATTTAGTGTGATGCAAGCAATGTGGCTATTGAAGGTGTCCTAAGCCAAGAGGGCAGACTAGTAGCATTTCATTCAGAAAAGTTGAGTGAATCCAAGAGGAAGTATTCTTCCTATGACCTTGAAATATATGCATTGGTTCAGGCTTTAAGGAAATGGAGACACTATTTACTCCCCAAGGAGTTCATAGTCTACTCGGATCATCAAGCTTTAAGTTTCTTGAATTCACCAGAAAAGTTAAGTCACAAGCACATGAAGTGGGTTGAGTACCTACAAGCTTATACCTTTAATATCAAACACAAGAAGGGTTTCCTCAATAAAGTGGTAGATGCATTGTCTAGAAGAGCTCTCACAATTCAGGAAATTCAGTTGAAGAGTATGGGAATAGGTCATTTCAAGGATCTATATGCTGATGATGAAGACTTTGCAGACATTTATAAGGTATGTGCTGAATTCAAGAATCATTTTCATAGCAAGTATGTTGAATACACTTTGAAAATCAACCTTTTGTTTAAGGTAATTTAGTTGTGTGTGCCTATAGGGTCTATTAGGGAGAACCTAATCCAAGAAAGCACAATGGTGCATTGAGTGGTCACTTTGGGATCACTAAGACCCAAGAACTTGTACAAAGGGTCTATTATTGGCCAAGGATGAATCTTGATGTTAGGAGGTATGTGGAAAGTTGTATTTTATGTCAAAGAGCAAAAGGTACTTCTTCAAATGTAGGCCTTTATCAGCCACTACCTATTCCCACTAGGCCATGGGAATGCTTGAGCATGGATTTTGTAGTTGGGTTACCCAAGACAAAACAAGGCATGGATAGTGCATATGTAGTTGTGGATAGATTTAGTAAGATGGCTCACTTTGTGCCATGAAAGACCACTAATGATGCCAGCCAAATAGCATCTCTCTTCTTTAGAGAGATAGTAAGAATCCATGGGTTGCCTATGAGCATAGTGTCAGATAGAGACACTAAATTTATGAGTCATTTTTGGAAGACTCTTTGGTAAAGATTGGGCACTAATTTATCCTTTGGGTCTGCATACCATCCCCAAACTGATGGTCAGACCAAAGTGGTGAATAGGAGCCTTGGAAATTTACTAAGATCTTTGACCAAGGAATATGGACAACAATGGGATCAATTGATTGGATAGGCTGAGTATGCCTACAATGACACCATCAACCGGTCAACAGGGAAGAACCCCTTTGAAATAGTATATGGATTACATCCTAGAGGATTCTATGAGTTGAGAGACTTGAAGGATGGAGTAAAGGCAAGTGGATATGTAGATGATTTTTCTTATGCAATGTAGGAGATACATGATACAGTTAGGAAGAATTTGACAGACAACACCTTGAAACATAAAACCAAGGTTGATGAGAGTAGGAGAATAGTTCAGTTCAATGTGGGTGACATGGTCATGGTGCATCGTAACAAATCAAGACTTAAAAAGGGAGTTCCTCACAAGTTGTAGATGCAAAGGATAGGTCCCTATCCTATCTTAGCTAAGTATGGTGAAAATGCATTTAGAGTTGAGCTCCTAGAAGATAATGGATTATCACCTATTTTTAATATTGCAGACTTAGTCCATTACAAAGTACCACATAAAGACATGGATCAGAGTCTCAAGGAATTGATTAGAGATGTGGAAGATCTCCAATTACCCTTTGCTATAGTCACAGGAGCTGACAGTGTATTGGATACTAGAGTCTACAAATAGACTAGAACCAAAGCATACAAGGAACACTTGATAAAGAAGCATGGCAATGCTGATGCAATATGGGTAAAAGAATCAGAGTTCAAGAAGATGGGGATCGATCCAAGCATCCTCAATCCAAGGGTGGATTGAACTTTTTGTTTTGGGGAGGATGGTGGAGGAGCACACCTAGGCTAACCTCCATTGTTATGTCATTTTGGCTTGTACTTGAAATTGGCCAAGTCAAGATAGTTAGTTTTGTTTTTAGACCTTAGAAGGTCATTGCAATGTGGGCTAGGTGAGTTATTCATTAGGACTAAGGTCACCAAATTAGCCATTGTTAGTAGTTTTTATATTTCTTAGGCTTAGTTGCTTAATGTTGGATTTGAGCCATGAATGTGTCTTAAACACATAAGTGATGTATAGAGATGCCTTGAGGCCATTAATGAGGCTGGATCCTCAAATTAGAGAGTTTAGAGGTCCTAGAAATGAGGAAATAGGCATGAAAGCAAACATACCAAAAAGTTGTTAAAATGTTGTCATGACAACATTTGCAATTATTGCAAATGTTGCATGCAACTCGGTTACCTTGGACCCCCCTACAAAATAGGAGTGGGGAATCGACCAAAAAGGCCTAGAAACATGGAATGAGGCATATAATTTGAGTGGAGGCTCAAAGCTTGACATAGAGGATACATTGTAACAAGTTTTGAATATTGAATAGAGCTCTGCAACTCTGTGTTTTTTCAAAAAAACCTAGCATTTGTGTGTAACAGTGATACCTAATGGATTGAATGCCCCAACTTAGTTGTTGTTTTGTGTTATTAGGATATTTTGAAGTATTTTTCATTCAGTGAACTAGTATTTTTGAGTTATTCTAGGGTCGTAGTTAAATTGTTTTCAATCTAGAGAGTCCACTGGTCATGTCCTGACCAGTCAGTCAATTCATGGCTCCCCCATGAAAAATAACCATGGGATCTTCCTGAAAGTGGTTGGATATGAAAGGGGAGTCACTAGTATATATATATTTAGGATTAGGAGTCATGAAAGTTTGAGTTTCTATTTTTAATTCCAAGCCCTAGGCGAGCATACACTGTCCGGTTAGGGATTTGGAGATGAAACAATAAGCATATCTTGCAGGGTAGTGAATCACTGTACGGAATAGGTATATTTTTAGATAGGGCATGGTCATATCTTGACATGCTAGGAGGATTGAGTTGATACCAATCCATTCGACCAGGTTTTGAGCAAGTTTTGCACTGTGTTGCAGACAGTCCTAGAAATTAGGCATATTAGCCCTATTGGACCTAGATTGTAGGAACCCTATGTACGGAGGGATTAGGAAACTAAAAACTTAAAAATATCTTGTAAATTGATAAAGGGTATCTGAATGTGTGATTATTTTTTCAATTTCTTTGGAAATTTTTTGAAAGAATTGGGAAAAGGTCACTATAAAAGGCTACAAGGAAATAAGCCTAATTAGGCCTCTTGAAGACAAAAACTTGGAATCAACTGAAAATGGTTATGAGATCCCTCAAAATGGATCCAAATGGGAGTAAATGGAATGTTTCCATGATGCTGATGATCCCTGTGATGAATCATTGAATTCTAGAGTGGAGTTGGCACTTAGATCCTTCTAAGTGTAGTAGGAGAAGTGAAGAATTGAACTAACTAAAAGGTGTTAGTCTTTCAAGGTGAAGCACAAGGAATAAAAAAATTAGAGAAGAGTTTGAATTGGACTTAGTTAATCATCTAAGCTAATCAAGACCTAGAGGAGATTAGGTTCCTAGAAGAGACAAGCTAAAGTCTCTTGGATGAAGTGCTAGCAAGCCTTGGAACACTTATACCAGTTCTCCTGGTTGTTTATGTTGTGTCTCCAAAGAATTGTGACCATGATGCCTAAATTTATGTTTCTCAACTGTTGTGAGATTAAAAGTCTTCTAAAAAATGTGTTGTGTCTATGTGGAATTGCATAGGATCATTGCCAAAGGGGGTTTCAGATTAGAGAACTCTCTTTCACTTAATAATTATGAAGCCATCAATGGTATACTAATTGTTTAGGATTGTAAGTTTCCATTGATGGCTTCAAATTACCAAGAAAAAGGTGTACAAAAGACTTAGAATCCTCTAGAGCCTTTTTCTTGAATGTATTATACCCATGATGTACTTCATGGAAACATTTTGCATCAGGATTACAGGGAAATGTAAACCAAGATTCATATAGAGAAAGGTGTTACTCTTGGAAAATTGTTGATGGTGATTGATGAATAAGATTTTAAAATGATGATTGATCCAATTTAGATTCATATATTTATATATCACATGCTGAAGATCATAACATATGAGAAAATAAACAAATTTTTTGTACTCACAAGTGTAACAGATTCATCTTCTTGCTGAAGAGTTCAACTCAAATTTTTCCTGAAAGTTTATTTAGGTTGAAGTAAAAAGGGAAAATCTCTTATAAAAGTATTGGTATAATTTTGATAGCAAGGATCACCTTACTTCATAAAACAAGAATGGAAATAGCGCAACTTAAAAGTAGAAGACATACAGACCTATCTAGTGATCATATTGTGCTGAAGGCGGCGCCTGATGCTGCTGCAATGACTATAGACAATAAATTTTGCGTCACAGCTTGATGTCGTTGAAGTGTTGACCTGAGGTTGAATCCAGTATGCTCCTATATGATCCAATACCTACAAGGAAGGAAAATATGGGGTTAGATCCAAAGGATCTAAGCAATGCATGGAACCCTATTAGTGATCCTCATCTACCATTATGCATGTAAATAGTCAAGCCATACACTTCTAAAAGGAACAAGGATAAAATTTACAAAAACCCATCCAAGAGTTAGACATCATAAATCATAAATAAGGTTAACTTTTTTAAAATGTTATACCTTTTTTCAAATTTTTTTTAATAAGGTTACTTTTTTATTTTGTTTAATTTTATATAGAAAATCATAATGAAGTCACAAACAACAAAAAGTTCATGAGTTTATCAAAATGTCCAACGTATCTACATGATATTCTAAAAAAGTTTCAGTATCTACAATAGCCGTTTGTTGATCACATTTATGCATATGGTCCCAACAAAGTAGTGCACAAACTACAAAAAGAAAGCATCGCAAAAACATGATTTCTGCTTTTGTCATTGAAGTAATCTTGGCGGCAGTAGCTGCCTTTCAAGCCTTGCACAAGTTGCACTCATTTCCTACATTAGGTATAAACATAGATGGGGTAGATTCAATTGTGTTTTCATTGACCCATTGAAAGTATTGACATCCACTATTTCCCTGTAATACCAAATCTACATCAGTTCTTCCTAAAATGATTATAACTTGTCACATTACTTTTAAACATTAAAATATAATTCTATATCCAGACCTTTTTCCTACTTGGGCAACCCCAAAATTGACACCCAGGATTACTTGTTGTGCATGACATCTTCAACACACAAGGGCCAACACCACATTGACACATTGACCGAATCCATCGACGCTATATCGATAAATATTGCACTATCATTCCAACATATCATTTTGTTTAGTTGATTATTTTGTTCATTCATACTAATTATAATTGCAATAAAAAGAAACATACTAATCATGTAGACAACATCTCAAATCAAATTGCAAAATGACTATTGTCAATCACAGTACAAAATGATAATGCTTTGTGTTTGATCATATAATGAATCTAAACAACATGTAAATGCAACGTCCTAACCACACTTGATGGATACCATATGCATAGTTGTGATTGGGACTTTTAGTCCTTACCACACATTGAAATCAATGTAAAGGCATCTACAATTGGGGGCATGTTAAATTGTGATATTGCTATCAAGATTCAAGTGTATATTTTGACATTCACAAATTGCCTTGTGTCAGCTGTAGTTAACAAACTAATCTCATGAAAATTGTTGATGTTTCGACAATTCCTCTCATTAATTATTCTCCGCTTGAAACAATTGGGACTACCTGGGAAATACAAGTAGGCTCTACTATACCCTTTTCCATGTCCACTACAGGTGCGGCTAATTTCTTCTTTGCTATCTCAATTCCTCATCATGCTTGGTCCTTGTTATATTCGTGGCCAAAATATTGATATTTAGAGTCTACTCACTTTCCCGGGTACTCCCAATTGTATGAATTGGAGTTGAACCATGTGTCACCTACACTCCTTCAAGTCATTGTTGACACATCAACGATTTGTGTGACATGATAAGCAATTTGTGCATGTCAAATTTATGGATGAAACATGGGTCAATGTGTTTGACTAAAAAAACTATACACTTGAATCCAAATAGCAATATCACAAGATAATGAAAATTTTTGATGAGATTTTAATGGGAGATGTAGTCAGGTATAAAAAAGAATGGTCCATGAAGAACAAAAGAATGACATCAAGCATTCCAAATGCAAAGATGTAAACAATGCCAGTATTAAACAGTGAGCTCATAAACAATGCATGATGCCCTAGCTTGTAGCCCGCGAGCCATCAACATATTTCCTCATGAAATGATCATCAACAGGGAGTACCACATAGTACTATATACACACACACACACACACACATACATATACATATACATATACATATACATATACATATATACATACATATACATATACATATATACATACATATATATATATACATATATACATATATATATATGTATATATATTTATATTTTAATATGTATATATATATATATACATATATATGTATAC
>MU224420.1:681715-704097 GCA_018584345.1 Thuja plicata
TTTTCAACATGTGAGATAATTGAATTCTTTTTAATTAAGAATTGCTTATTTTGATGAAATTAATTTAATTTAATTGAAATTAAATTAATTGGAAGAATTTAATTAGTAAGTTTAAATATTTGGATTTAAACTATAGGAAATTGAGTTTAATTGATTAAATAATGGTAAATAATCATTTAAAGGTTAATTAATTAAATAAAATTAATTATTTAATTAATTTTGAGAATTGGATTAGATGATTTGAGAGATGAATTTA
The DNA here is from genome assembly GCA_018584345.1 of Thuja plicata. NCBI lineage: Eukaryota > Viridiplantae > Streptophyta > Pinopsida > Cupressales > Cupressaceae > Thuja > Thuja plicata. Next base: position 681,972 of record MU224420.1, read on the forward strand.
GAAGAAAATAGATGATTAATTAATGATTAAGAAATGATTAATTAATAGATAAAAATTAGTGTTCTTAATGTAAAGTCGCAAGCCTGTCCATTTTAGGGTGTCTACACTATCCGCTCATTCTCACACCTTTGTATCAAATTCTTGCACAAAGACCTAACCCTTTGGAACTATTTGCAAGATTTAATCTCTCCTTGAAAGAAACTCGCAAATAATAGCACAATTACCTTATAATTGGTATATTTAAGATGTCTTACAAATTAAACATACTAGAGCTTAAACGTAAATGCAAAAAGACATCAAAGATGTGAAACTAGAAATTCCATTGTATTTTATTAATAACCTTATGCTCCAATACATTCCAAATAGACTAAAAAACCCTTTGAAAACTAGAAAAAATTGAAAAGTTTGCCTCACAGTTGTGATTTTACCATCATTTACAATGTCTTACTACTTGCTATATATATGGAGCATTATCCATCTTGGAATCCTTAAAAATCAAGGACGCAACAAGCTTTGGATGGCTAAGCTAACCCTAAAGGTATTAAAAGACAAAATTTACAGTTAGACCTCTAAACAGTGGAAAGACAAAACTTGTTGACAATCAAATTTTATCTTCAAATCTTCATGTTACATATTTTCACTATGCCATTCTAAAGGGTGGGGTTGTTATCAACCCCTATATTTCTAGTGGAAAAAGTGCTTTTGGGGCAATAAGTTGTCATATTTCTTATGTTCTAGATTGCTGTTGCTTTCTGGTTTATTGGGATAATCTCAGAAAAAGTTTCATTTTTTGTTGTCATAACTATCAAAGAGAACAAATTTTTCCAAAGTATAAGGATTTTTTGAATTCATAAAAGAAAAATGCTTTTCTCACTTCTTACAAATGGGACAACAACATTTAAAGAGTCCACACAAGCAGTGGTTACTTTCAAAACCATAAACTAGAAAGTGTATTTCACAAGATAAACAAAAGATCTTTTTGATTAAAAGATATTCAAAGATGAAATACATTTTATACAGTGACCACACAACCCGTGGTCTAGGATTGATGCAAACATGCATACTAATTTAGGATAATGCAAAAAAATGGGAGAACTGATTTTCATTTTTATAAATGAAAAGAAGTCAACATAAGAGGAATAAGGGTTAGGCCCACCATTGCCTGGTATGGTTGCTGTATTTTTGAAGGTTGCTATTGTTCTGAGGCCATGAGTCCATGTCTGAAATCTGCCTGCATCAGAGAAAGAGGGAAAAAGAAGTCAGTTCGTATGAACTGAGCAATGAAGGAGCTAACATTCTATCCTATTATGTTGATCTCTATTCACTGACAAAAAATGCAAAACAAAAATGCAAAGACATATTTAGAATGGAACATTGAAAGAGAAACGGTGTTTTATTAATGTTGTTTACTTCATGTACAGATAAAGGTTTGAAGACCAAGTAGGTTGTTGAAGGGACACACATATATTACAAGTGTGAAACTTTTTGATTGAAGTTATGGAGAGATGAAGACATGAAGACCAAGTAGGTTGTTGAAAGGACATGCATTTATTACATGCATGACACTTTGTGACTGAAGTCATGGAGAGGTAAAGATCAGAGGACTAGAGGAGGCTATTGAGGGGGCATGCATGAGTTTCATGCATGGGACCTACTGGCTGAATCATCGAGCCACTTAGAGACTAGGTTATGGTAAGGGACATGATTTTCTAAAGTATGAAACCTTCTAACTAACATCGTGTTGCAGAAATTTAAAGGTTCACCACTGTACTCTATTATGGATTCAAGAATCAGAACAATGCATTAAGGAAACATTACTTCAATCAGCCATGGGGTAGCAATAAAGGTTCTCCTAATGCCAAACAAGGATAGCATAGAATATGCAAGAGGCTACATGAGGTTCAGAAAAATTCAATAGTATAGTGAAGTCTACAGAATAGCCCCATTGTTTTCATGGAGAACAAATTTAATGTAGGAAAAGAAAGCTAAAAGAGATGAAGACATTGTTCAGATACATGTTGATTTCATTTCTTTTAAAAGGTGGAGTATACTGTAACAGAAGAGGAACTTACTATATTATGCATATATGACAATTTGCATTTGATTACATCAAAGGTATTTATCCAATTATTTTATAGAAAGATGTTTTACAAAGCATTAACTGTCATAAAGAAATCATATTTGTATTCAAAATGCATGTTATGTCAAAATGAACCATGAAGCAAGCTTCAATTATGAGATGCACATAAATGATATCTATGTAAAGAAAAGTATATAAAATATCAAATGAAACCAATCTCAGCTGATATTAAGCATGTGAGGTAGAAAAGCAAGATATCATTCAGGAGATGTATCAGGCGACAACAATGGAGGAGAAGTGCACAAAGTATAAGTAAAAACAACAAGGATATTCAGACTGTCAATCTTCAGTTTTCATTACAAGTGAGGTGAGTAACATTTTCTATGTCATACATGCATTAAAGAAAATAATTATGCTAATGAGGAAGCATCATTTGAGAAGTCCTATCTAAAAGGCAGCATTCATTCTAATATCATAATTTGAGAACATATCATAATCGTATCATATTATAAAAACCAGCTATGTACTACAAGAAGGGATGCCAAGAAATTCATTCAAGTTTCCAATAAATGGATGTGTAATGTTGTCACATTGTGTTATTAAGGAAGAAAAAGTTACAAAAATTAGAAATTAGAGAGGTGTAATTACAATAATGTTCACAGGTTTATCTATCAACGCACTATCTATCAATGCACGTGTATGGACAAGAAAGATACATAACATTCAACATGGTGGTTATATACACCTTCAGAACTCAATGAGATATGAGAGCCAGTATAGTACAAATGTCACTATCTATTTCAATCTTAGTGTATAATAGCACTGGTATCTCACGCCATGAAAAGTGATCTCTACATCAAAATTGTCAAAGGTTCTAAAAGCAAAGAAAAGGCTATAAAGTTCATAGAAGCAACAGATACAATGAATATAAAGTACAGGGAGCACACATTACATCACCATGCAACCAAAGTAAGGGCCATGAAAGTCATCAAAATGTACATTTATCAACATTTGCATAGATTGGAATAATGATAAAGGCAATATATTCATTACTTATTCATGGTTGAAGTCAGACAGAGGGGTGCGAACATTGAATATAGTACCATAATATGGTCCACAACTAATGTAAAAAAAAATCAATGTCTATCATATTGAGGAACATTACGGTAATGGGGAGCCATGGTTTTTCATAAGGTTTAAATTTATTTGTTGTTGATAGAACAAAAAAGAGCTAAAGACACTAGCATGAGTTTCAAATGGATGTCTCAGTCTGCAAGAATACATAAGGGGTTACCACCCATGAAGTTTGTAAAGACATGACAGCATCATTTATTCAAAGCTATATTTTTAGATGCCAGGTCTCAGGAGATGGAGATTTTTGTTATTAGCAACTTCAAACCCTCATAGCGGACAAAGACAAAACTCACATAAAAAGACAATGTTATTCACCAAAAGGTGGAATATGGTGTTGATGGCACTTTTCTGAAATTCCAAGGCAACAGTATCCAAGAGGATGGTAATGAGAAGTATTCTTACAAGAATTATAAGATTTTTTTTGGGAAGGAGGATAGTACAAATTTTGTAGTCATAGTAGCAATCATATGAGCAATAGTTCACAAATGAGAAAAGAAAACAAAAGGAATTTTGTTTTATCCTTGCCAAAGGACGATGATTTGCAATATGATGGTAGTGAAAAGATAAACATAAATGAAAATGTCTTGTGTTGTTAAGGAACAATCACTTTCACTGTTAGAACAGTCATGATAAAGATTCAAACAAGCTTCGAACCCTAGGCATGTTTCAAAAAAAAATTCTCAGCTTGTGCTTTAAAGCAAAGTCAAATTCAAGAGATTCCAAACCCTTTTCCAGAAAATTACAATTATAACCGTGGTTTTTACATAAAGGAATTTTCTCTTTTATTTCACAAAGTAACGAACAACAATGGAGTTTTCAAATTTCTAGAAAGGAAAAGGCAAACAACAATTTTAAAGATACCCACTTTTCTACATAAGATTGCCAATAAATTGAGTGAAATGAGGAAAACCCGTAACCCAAAATGAAATGTAAGATACCCAATTTTTAAAAAATAAAAGTACATTTACAACTTGAAGAGAGAAAAGGAAAAAAATAGAATATTTCAAACGGCAGCAGAAATGTAAATGTAAATCATGCTCCGTAGAAAGACAAAATGCTGGTTTAAAGAAAAAGCAAAAGTAATAAGCTGCGATTTTGGCACAATGGAGTTCTTACCAGTGATCAAAACAACCAACAAGAGAGAAGTGACATCTGTAAAAATTTAGATAAGCGGCACCCATGGAGGCCATGGAGAGAACATAGAAAGAACAACAACCGTAGTAGGAAAACACAAGACTGGAGAATGGTGGCAGAGCATGCAGTGTCATCTTTTAGCAACTTCAAACCCTCATGTCAAAGCGGCAAGAACAACAAGAAAGAGCACAACAAGTAAAAGGAGTTTTCAACGTCATGGAGAGAAACACATAGAAGCATCCATGGCGGTAAGCAACAACAAACAATGTTTCATCTTTCAAACCCTCATCCTTCATGGCGGCGAGGTAGAGCTCTCTGAACAATACCAAAGACAAATCACAAATGAAAAGATTAGGGTGAGATTAGATTTCTTCACCGTAGATATGAGCCGGACTCCAAATTCTCTTGAATTGAATTAAATCCCAAATGTTTAGGCCATGTCTCCATTATTTCCTCCTTCTTTTGAAGATTTCGTAGGTGTTAAAAGCTTTAAACTTAGACAATAGTAGTGATAATAATATTTTTAATTAATATTCAATAGATAAGTTTATCTATTGAGTATTAATTGTAAATGTTATTGTTATTATCATTGTTTAAATTTAAAGAATTTAATTTTTATTGATATGGTTAGTATTTAGTAAATTTTATACTTACTAGATATTAATTATATTAATGAAAATTACAAATATTTAAGAAGTCTTTATTCACAGTGATTGAGGTTATTGATTAACTTGTTATTTATCTATTTTTAATTAATTATATCTTAATATATTTGATCTTAAAACAAATAACTTAACTAATTATTTTTAAATTGAATATATTAAAATACAACCAATTAAAAATAGATAAATAAATTGTCTTAGGGGTACTTATATTTATTTATTTATTAACTATTATTTTATAATACTTGCATACGTCTAGTCTTAAACAAATAAATATTCTTGTTTGTTTAAAATTAAATATATTGAAATATTATAAAATAATAGTTAGGTAGATAAATGAATAAATATAAGTCTAGTTATTTATTATTAATTATTAATTGATATCGGCATAAAATATCAAATTCATAAAACAAATTACTTATTGTTCACTTTATAAATTAAATACACTAAGGTAATATTAATTAATAATTAATAAATAGATAATTAATTGGTCTTAGGGAGGAATATTCTTTTGTGCGCAAACTTGTGGGTAATATTAATTATTTGTTATAATTATAAGACAGATACTTATTAATTATTCTAAGTGCAATTTAGAGGTGGTCTTGTCTAGGATTTCCCTTAGGTGATGTCATGCTTATCTAGAGTTGACTATCAGTTGACTATCTATCCCATGCTCGTTTCTAGGAGAGTGGTTCTATTCTTGCTCAGTTTTGTATTTGTTAAGGCCTATTTTTAGTATTTTGAGGCTTGTTTGGAGTTGTTTTGGAGCTACCTACCGATTAGCATTAGTTGGAGAGTCTTTTTATAGCAGTTTGATCACAGTTTACAGTAGTTATGGCCCTGATTTGGTGGGATTTGTCTTCATATCTGACCCCCACAGATTCTGCATGTTTTATAGAGATTTGGAGAAGTTTTGGGGGGATTTTGAGTTACACTTTGGTAATGCATGGTTTGATGGAGTTGTTGGAGCACTTAGACTCCAGTTTCTGATAGTTTTGCCCCTGATTTTATAGAGTTTCTTGATGCATCCAACCCTTTCAGATCTGATTCCTATATCATTGTATTTTCACCTTTTTTTTTAGGACCTTCTTTTCTTCACATGTTCTTGCACATTGCAGACTGGTGAATGTATTGTAAGGGCATTTTGCAGCAGAGTTTTGACAACATTAATATATTGATACATGGGTTCCTTCTCATTGGTTTGAAGTGCAATATTGTGGATTTTCTTGCTTACTGGTTGTGTTATCCTTCATTTAAGCTATATTCCTTGCTGCATATTCAAATCTTGATACTTTTTATTACAGGTCTTTGCTTGTGAGTCCTAGTTCTTTGCTGAAAATTGGTGAAACCTAGTTTCCCTTTCAAATCTAAGGATTTCAGATCCTTGCATAGAATCATTGTTGTAGTTTCATGTTTGTCTAAGCATTGAGAGCCATTGGTATTTTTGTGATTCATGTTGATTCATTCAAATCTACAAACAAAGTTTTTGGTGTATCACCTCTTTTAGTTTTAGGTATTCATATTATCCTTCTACCTCTTTCCCACATACACATTTAGTTTTTGGTGATATTTCCAAATCCAATAGGAACCGACCTAGAATCAAGAGATTCATTCTCTTCCCCACCAACAAGAAAGTTTCCATGTTTCAATAGGATAGATAGATTTCATTATCAAGCTATAGGTGCAATCGTGATTGACAACACTTTAATAGCTGGCACCTTTGTCTGTTAATATTCTGGATAACTTTATTTAGTTACAACAAGACCTAGTGACCGCCATTTTAGGCTAACTTACACCAGTCTTTATGATAATTATCCTCCTTATGCTCAGAGATCAGGTTCCAGGTGTCCTCTTCACTCTTCATCTAGTATATCAAGGTCAATTATTGTAGCCTTCTTTTTCTTGGGCTTTGTAAGAACATCCCATGCTACAACATCTTCCTCTTCAGGCCAATTAAAGCTACGAGTGCTTTGAATTTGTGCCTTTTTCCTTTCCCATCTGGCATCTGTTATCATCTTGACATCCATTACAAACTTATTAAAGTTTATTTCAGCTTTGAAAGCCTCATCCAAAATCTTGTTGAATCTCTCCATTTCCAAGGCACTATTGTCTGAAATAAATGCCTCTTCATTAGGTAGTAACGTGTCAAAATCACCTTTCCATACTTCTACAAGCTTGATTTTATTATCATCTCCCTTTATTGGAGGAATAAACCTATTATATTCTGGGCCAAACATATTAATTCTGGCCTCTATCTCACTTGCCTTGGCTTTAAAGAAAGATAAGGTAACACTAATCTGATTTATTTCCTCTCCCACTTGGCACACAATTTACGGGAGGTTTCCCCTAAGTGGATACAAAGATGCTAACCTTTCAAAAAATTGAGTCCTAACTAACCATGTTGCAAAATAAGGATTTAAAGTTAAAACATAACTATTTACCTCCACTTGTAGGCCAAGCAACTTTTTGTATGCACTATGCACTAGGTCAACTTTGTCCTTTACGATATTGATCCTATGATGTAAGATTTGCATCAGAGTTTCCAAAATAACTTTATTCTACTCTTTGGTTGCTTGCTCTATTTCTGCAACATCCTCTATATCCTCAGTCTGAGCATCTGCATCTGCATCTGCAACTTGCTTGGGATGGGCAGGAATTACCTATGGCATTTCTTGTATCTTCTGAGTCAACTCGGCCACAAGATTTTCTAATGCCTTGATTTTTATCAGGCCCAACTCCCCGTCCTTTTCTATAATAGGATTTATTAAACAATTTATCAAATCTCTGGGACATTTGTTCAACTTTAGCCTGATTTGAATGAGAAAAATGAGTGAGAACCTGATATATCTCCAAATATCCTGTATTATGAATGGACCAGATAATCTTGTCCCCATCCATTTTTTTCTATGTTAATCAGAGAAGGTTTCTAATTTTTTGGAGCTAAACTCCACATTGCTAAAGCTTGGGATTTTGGATTGTATCCAAATCATCTAATCATCTCACCAACCTATGTTTTTTTATGATAATTTAACATCAGGTTGTCTTTTAATTTGATCAATAATAAAGGTTGATGCAAGATCCCAGCCAGGTACTAGTAACATGCCACTAGACTTAACCAATTGTCTAGCCTCTTCAGGTGTCATATTTTCTATCTCTGGATCATAATCCTGTAGGGCTTGCAAGGCTTCATTGGGTAGTGCATTACCTTTAGTTATTTATAGCTATGATGCAACCTGTTGTTGTTTATTCCAAATCAAAAAGTTTTGAACTCCTCTATCTTTATGAATTCATCATCACTCAAGAATTTCTCATGATGCAACAATATTTCATCTTGGCATTGTTGAAGAGGCAATTCAATGTCCTCTTCATCATCCTTTTGGACCTTCTTCCCTTCCCTAATACTCTTCCTTAGCTGATGGTCATAGGCTCTATCACCAGTAATCAGAGCACCTATTTGATAATTTTTCTTTCCTTGTCTTCTCAAATAATATTGCTCCCCTAATTGTACTTTCTATTTTTTGAATGGGGGCTCATCAAAAACTTCAGTATCAGATTCCTTTGTAACATCCATTATTACATTTTCTTATGTTGCCTGTTCTATGGCATGTGGTTGATTCATGGGAGGAGGGCTAGGATTTGAATGTCCTTCATCACTGTCTTCTTCATACTCTGATGAGGAGTGACTTTTATGGCCTCTATCCTTATCTTCAATTAAATCCTCAATCTGATTACATAATGTGTTATAAGATTCTATCATCTTATCTAGTCTTTGCAAGTATGGTAAATCTGGGAAGTAACCCCCAAAAGGAATCCATTTCCTCTTGACTTGTCACTCTTAATCCATCAACTCTTTGAATATGTCTGCTCTTCTTGTAATCTCTTCATCTTCCAACATGTTTCTTATGAGGTCCTCCTCCATACACTGCTCATGTTCTTTAGTATTGGGAATAGTTGGCGTCTAAAGCTTCTTTGCACTCATAATAAAACCTTATGTATCAATGTACCTATACAAGGCTATATTCATCCTGTAATGACCTAACCAATTTTTTACTGAATTCAAGTCCCTCTTACCAATTGTAAAGTTGTAAACTTTGAATTTTTGGGGAGTAAAAGTACCTTTTATATGCGGAGCGAGATGCTCCTTATCAGTTAACATCAACTATCAGATGAATTCCATGACATCTATCCTTGGTGGCACATGAAATGGGAGAACATGTGGTGGGTGGGTGAAACCATACACTCTTATCAAAGTAAAATTCTTCTCATAATATAAATCCCCCCAATTATGGTCTCCAGGCCATTTATTCACAAATTGACAAGGCCTCAGCAGCTGTAATACCTTAGTTGGCAATCTAGTCATGTTAACTCCTAAAAAATTAAGAATTAGATATACAATCCAATTTTGGAATGCATAGAATTCATTCTACCTTGCTGTATAGTTCCATACTCTCAACCAGAACTGTACAGGGTTGTTCTGACCTTGGTGGAATCTTTTAGGTTCAAATTATGTAAATCCATGATAGGGAAATTGTAAAACAAGATTAAATGCATCAATAAAAAATATTGCATGAATTTAGGGCTTTTCTCTTTTTTTCTGAATGTCCACAAACCCTTGATCCATTTTATATATAACATACTGGATGTAGTCATAGGCTGTGCTAACATGCAGACTTTGCATATCCAGGATAATCATCAGAATATCTAAACCTATTCTCTCAGGATCCCCATCCACTCCTAGAACTCTACATAGTACATAGGAAATGTACTTATAAAAATTGAGATCTTTGTAGAAGTAGGGTGAAGTAACTGGCATGGACGCTATATAATTATTCATCTTTTTGGGCACATGGCCTTGAATTAATCTGGCCACAATAGAGGATTTTCTAGTATATCTGGCCTCTAATACTTTCAAGTTAATCTCTGTGGTTAATGGGTTGTAAAGATTAAAATCCTTCATGAAGGATGTCCTATCTAGAGTAACTAGAGCAGTTCCATCATCTTTCTTAATGGTTTTAGATAAGACATCATATCTACTAGCCAGCTCAAGATCAAATCTACATCTAAAAACACATCTGGTACCACCAACTTAGCTAGCCCACAGGTCCATGGGTTTGAAATGGGAACAGGTTCATCACTATTATTGTAAAAATAATGGAAAAGTGAATAACTAGAGGAACTGATAATTTTAACATCTCTAATGTATGACATATCATCACCAAGGTAATCGTCATTTACCTTTTTTCTTTGGCTGGATACAGGCAATAAAGTCATAAATTCCTCTGAGTAGTTTCTTTTCCATTTATGATCATCCTCTGCTTCATTATTTGCTCCACTGGTTGAAGCTCTACTCATAGTTGGTTTGCTCATTTTCTCTGTTTACTAAATTCTCACTGAAACAACTCTATTTTGAAAGACAAGCTCTTTGACTTCAATTAGCTCTAAAATTCACACAACTCTCTTTTTATAAGGACTCCTGAAAACTATGCAACTCTAAAATGAGCAATGACAACACTTACGTATTTATGAGAATCAATGCACCATTCAATTTGAAATCATGGAAATTCCATTCAATCACTTCTGTCATTACTCCTGTGTGCATTGAAATCACTTTTTACCTAGTCATGGCGTCTGAGGTTGACAGGTGCTCAATTTTTAATAGACCATCAAATCTTATTGGCTCGAATTATTACAACTCAACATACTTTAAACACGTTGTTGTAATCCTTTTATTTTCATTGGCTAGTCATTACACATCATGGCGCGGAAGAAAACCTTACTTCTTTACCTTACTCTTACTCCAGTTTCTTTGGCAACCACACGGCTATATTATCTCCTTGTCACTGAGATTCAACCTTAACTCAGGTTTCTTTCTGAGACTTAGAGCGCACCATGAGATCTACTTTTCCATCAACGGTCAAGATCATTTCAACTTATCCATGCCTTTACCTCAACTTAACCCTTTTTCCTTTAAGAGACTATGTGACTGCATGAAATCAAAGTTGCTAAAAGATTTGGCCTTTTGTGAATTTTCTTAGAGACCAGGGTTAGATTAGACCTAATCTGATAGTTCGCATGAAATCTCCAATCCTTAACTTAAACCCTAATTTTTTATGAGACTTTGTGATTACAACTTGTCTCTTTGTCACCAAATAAATTGCTTAACCTTGAATTTTCTCAGAGACTTTGCGACTACCACAGGATCTCCACATGACTTAAACACATGTCTCAATCTTGTGCTTTGTCTCTTGATCGCTGGAAAATTTCTGACTTTTCAACTTCTTTCAATGACTTAACGCCAACCTTCTGATATTTACTCAATCTATGGTCCAGATTCATTCATTTGAACTTCATAACTCCAACTTAACTTTGATTTAACCATGATTCATTTTAGAGACTTGGTGACTGAATGAAACTGAAGTCACTAAATTTTTTCCTTAATTGTGGTTCCTTCAAGAGATTAGATGCGAGCCGCTAGATCTTATTTTAAATCAACCATCAGCGTTTAATCTCATAATATTTATGTACTTTGGCAAATTCTTCTGAGACTTCATGACTACCCTTAGATTCGCTTTAAATCAGACGGTCTACGTTAAGTCTCAAAACTTTTCACTCATCTGTTCTTTTATTTCTTGATTAAATGATGTCCACAAGATTTTTTCCTTTTTGAATCTGACAGTTATCGCTAAGTCTCATGATCTTTAACTTAACTCTTAATATCCTCTGAGATCCCTCGACTGATGATATATGTTAACCATGTCTTAACCCTAGTGAACTTTGTGAGACTTCGCGACTGAAGTATTTCAAAGTCGCAGAAAGATTTCTTAACTCTTCAATTTATCCAGAGATTTCTTGACTACCGTAAGATCAATTTGAAGATCAACCGTCTGTGTTAAATCTCCCATTCTAATGAAGCATATTCTTTCATTTTTGAGATAACACGACCAAGACCTTGCGTTGAGTCTCGTAACAAAGCGGAATATTCAGCAAGGCTTATGAGATCACGCGACTAACTTTTGAAACATGAAATAGACCACATGGCATAAAAGACTTCAGTTACCCAATAAAGTAACTTCAAAATAGAACACAGCCAAGAACATTTAGGGTTTTTTTTAAATTTTCAAACAGGTTATGATCCTAGATTTAGGTTTTTCTCAATTTCTATCACTTTAAAGCTTGGAGATGACAATTTGCAGGGAATTTTGGTAATGCAATTGAGAAGCTTTCACATTTTCAGGCAAAAATAACCATTGGGAACCAAAATTTTAAGGTAAGACCTCAAAACTGGAAAAACAACCAGCACAATCAATTCGACATTTTTGGGTAAATATATGGATAGGTATTGGGTATACCCAATAAATTCCATGACATATATGATATATGTCAATGAATTTCATTGACATATAATAATATAATATAACATAATATAATATAATATAATATAGTATAATAATATAATATAATATAATATAATATAATATAATGTATTATAATATATTATAATATTATAAAATAAATGTTGTTGGTTTAAAATTATCTTATATATCAGGTACTTGATAGTTATCAGGTACTTGATACCTATCAGGTACCTAATACGTATTAGGTATGCGATGCGGCTTGTGCTTTGGTGTCTTCTTTGGCTAGGTGTACTGACACCCATGCCTACTAAAAAGTCAAACACGTCTTTTTGTATTTTTGGGCAGGTGAAAAAGGCATATTTTTTCACATCGCCACTTTTTGGAACACCATGATCTTGCACATACCCACCACTAGGAGAGAGAGAGAGAGTGATGTTAATGAAGGATTTGGGTCTTAGGGGTTTCTATTCCTTTATCCTTAGAATTAGGAAGGAGATGGATGTAAGAGGGTTGCAAATGACCAAAATCACCTAAATATGAAAATGAAAATGCTAGAGAGAGATCATAGATGAATTGAATGCACTTGGAAATTGAATAGGAATGATGAAGATTTAGATATGAATATCTCATTGTTGATATCTCAAAATCAACTGTAATTACAGATCTGGCACCTCTATAACATGTTTTCCTATCAAATTTCATTGATTTTTGCAAGGTGCAAAATGATTGGAAAGGTGCAGAACGATTGGAAGGGTGTAGAATGCATGGAAGGGTGAAAAACACCTAGAAGGGTACAATATGACTGGAAAGGTGCAAAATTTTTAGAATATTTTGTACCAGGTGTTTTTGCTTGAGATTTGAAAGAGATTTGTGTTAGGATTTGTGGAGCCCAGATCTTCACTTACACCTTCCTGGTCGTTTCCTACACATTAAAAAATAGGAGAAAAAGTTGTGGAAAGGGATTTTCCTTGGTCAAACCCCTATTTAGGAATCAACCTTGAAATATGAAATGTAAATCATGTAGTAAACAAAAAAGATTAGTACCATGTTAATGTGCTTACCCTCATGGATGAATGTTTGTATCACTCAGACCCATGAAATATTCTTTTTGTAGATGCTTGATTTGTAGTTTTCAACCTTATAGTAGAGATGTAGGATCAAGGATGCCCTCACATGTGCATGGATCTAATGAAACCACTCCTAGATTTTGATTTTCCTAAATTTATTGATAACACTTGCAAGGAGAGAGAGATGAATGATATAGATGGAGAGATATTCTTTAGTTTTATGAGAGCTCCATTAAGACACCACCATAGGATAGAAGCTAAAACCAAATTGATTAAGATTTCCTTGATGATATGGAAGAAGAAGAGATCTTGAAGGACCTTGGCTTGAGATCTTGAAATCACCTAGCTTGCTTGAATGCCCTCGAAAACTTGATCACAAAATGCTTGCACTTGATAGCTAGAGATACTTGTGGATGTAAAAATAAGGAGAGATATAGGGTTTATATACTTTTCCCCTCATTTTGGGATCTAAAAATAATCTAGGCTGACCACCGGAGAAGAATTGAATTAAAATCCCTGATATCGAGGTCTGGGCCCAATCTGGGGAAAAATACCTGGGTGTAAAATGTTTGGAATGTTGGGCACCTAGGTATACAACCTTTGAAATGTTGTGCACCATAGGATTTTGTCCCAAATTTTTCCAAGGACACCAGAATAATGAACATAGGCCCCAATTTGAATTACAGGTTGTCAGGTCAAGCAAAATGGGCAAAAGACCTCGAAATCACAAAAGAGGAGCTATAGGTCCTACTTAGATCCACCAATAATGGGTGCTAGAAATTTTTAGGATGGCACAATTTCATTATCAAAAGAATCATCTTCAAGAGTATCTTCTCCATCAAAATTAATTGTTATAGAATCCAAGATACAAATAACATTATCATGTTTATTGAATATCATATTTTTCAAATTAACTTCCTCCTTTGGGATATGCATGAAATGATCAAAGGGGATCAAAGCATCAGTACGTGTTTAAGGTGAAGAAAGGTTTTGGGAAGTACGTTGAAATGCTCTAGCATGACATTTACAATGAAAATCATGAGCACAATGATTGCACTTTATTTTACTAGAAATTGGGTTTGGTTCAGGATCAATCAACATCGGGCCCTTTTCTTCTTTAGGAGGAAGAATGGAAGGAACCTCACTAGGTTGAGAGATGGCATCATTAGAACATTTATAAGATATAGAAGGTATAATAGAAACATATATAGGAGGTGTGGGTAGTGTTGGGAGAATTCCAGGTCCATGGAGAGGAGATGGACTATCATTAGGATTCCTAAGCTCACAAATCTTTTGGATCTTATATTTCTGATATGATCAAAAGAGATTATGTCTGCGAGGTTGAGGTGGTTGAGGCATACAAGGCCAAAATAAATGGTCAATAAACTCTCGAGGTATAGAAGGATTATAAAAACTATGATTTACAGTCATTATTTCTCCATTATGGTAAAATTTCAAACATTTATGGATATGATATGCTATAGATTTCATGGAGGTAAGCCAAGGAAGACCAAGTTTGACTTGAAATTGATCAGAAGTTGGGATGAAAAAAAAGGTGACATATAAAGTTTTAACACCAACCTTTATGAGGAATGTAATAGAACCATGGGTAGGATAAAGAAAACCATTGCAATTTTTGATCATAACATCATATTTATCATAATAATCATGTTGCAATCATCTAATGAAAATATGTTCTTCAATTATGGCATACATCATGTAAGTAGGGTCAATAAGGACACACGAGAATAAAGATCATTAACCTTTTCAACAATATAAAGAGGACCATCGACTGCTTCAATTGTCTCACTAGGTTAAAAGGTAATGCAAAGCTTAGGTTTTGGTTTTGGTTTAGGTTCAATTTCATCAATAAGGTTGACAACATTATTGGCTTCATCACACTTATCTTCATAGTAAACAACATGGGTAGAAGATGAAGGAAAAGATTGGGTAGACTCAACATTATTGGTCGAATGAGATGAAAATGGATTGGTATAGATTCAAAAATTCTAGTTGGGAGATATCATAGATTAGTATCCTTGATAATTAACACCCTCAACATATAAACTATTAGAATCAATGAGGTCTTACCAGTTTGACAATGATATTGACAAAAAACTTTGTGATCAAAGTGTTTGGGAAAAGGTTTAGATGTATTAATTGGATTAATAGAAGGAAGAGTTAATACTTTATCATTAATCAAATTCAACATAATATTATGCAAATATTCAAAAATCTGAGTAAAATTATGAGAGGGTTTAAAAATAGATGAAAAAAGGAGCCACACCTTTGGATGTTGCCATCACTTGGTCATCAACATTGTTTGATGAATTGCTGATCTTAATGAAGTTGTTGGTTTCTGAAACTTGTTAAAGATGTTGGATGCAACACCTCTCTTATCAACTAGAGCCACTAAAGTTGTCCTCTCAAACTGAGTCACTTGAAGCTTAATTATGAAGCACTACACATAATTAAGTGAAAGAGGAAAATTCAGAATTCAGAATCTTATCTCTAATATATTTTTGTTAATTAGAAATGAAAATACATTGCATGTCAATATCAGGCATAGGATAAGAAATATGAGTATGTAAATGCTTAAATATATCAATGAAATCACTCACTTTTTCTTTAACACGTTGTTTACAATGCATTAAATTAGTCAAATCGATCTTAGGACCAATATTGTTTTGAAATTGTTGAATGAAAGTTCTAGCAAGATTTCGAAAGTAGTCAATAGAATATGGAGGCAAAGAAAAATACCATTGCAAGGCCTTATCTCAAAAGGTTCTAGTAAAAAACTTATCCATGAACCTATGGTCATGAGATAAATCACTCCACAATGTTTGAAAAGTTTTGACATGGGTCAAAGGATCATGTTTACCATTACAAGTCTCAAGATGAGGAATCTCCATGTATTACAAAATAATGACACAACTTATATCCAAGGCAAAATGACTAGCAATGTCACAAGTAGTAATATTTAACTTGGATTAAGTCATGGAAGCAAGTTTTTGTTGTAAGTAAGACATAGTTTGAGCCAAGATATTAATAGTAGAAACAGATATACATGAAATGTTTGGAGCATTATCAGAAATGGAAGGAATAATGGAGTACCAAAATGGAACACTATTGTAAGTGGTCAAGGAGGGAGATAAAGAGATAAATGGAACGCTTGAAGGAATAGTGGAAACAATAGGATTAGGAATGCTAACATGTGTAGGGTTGAGATCTTGAGTGGAAGTTGTTATGATAGGTGCAACATAGGTGGACACATTAGGAATGGAGGTAGAGATAGAAATAGAGGTCTCAAAACTAGTGGTAGGTGGAATGAAACCTATATCTTGAGAACAATATTTAATAGGTTTAACATTGTTATCAATGAGATGTGAAATACTATGCAAGATAATAACACCATGATCATCATTATGAATTATCTTCCTTAAATATTCTACAACATATATGACTTCGGGATTAGGGTTTTCTTGTCCTAACCATTTCTCAAATTTCTAATTATTTTTAGATTTTCATAGGAGGAACTCTTAAGGCTTAGTACTCATCATGAGAATAATGAGAAGAGTTTTTCTCCATAATAGGATTGATGTCATTAAGATGCATGTTGGTCTCATCAAGATTCTTAGGAAAGATAGAAGGCTTAGGATCAAAGAAACCCATAAGTCTATGGATTCTCCTAACTATAAGTAGGACTCAGGGTAATGTCACTCATGCACAAGGGAATGAAAGAAAGGTAGATCCAATGCAATTACAAGATTTGAAAAAAGATATACAATTTAACTAAATAAAATAACATTTTTTTTTATGAAAAGCACATCTATATATCAAATGTAAAGATCTAATGTAGAGCATGAAAAGTAGATCTAGATCTAACTACCAAAATGAGGAGTATGTAATTCTTACAAAGTTGATCATGAAAAGAGGATCTACCTACCAAGATCAAAAGTATGTAAGTGTTACAAGTGTGGTTTCCATTGCATCAAAAGATCGACTTGTCAATGCTCGATATAACTACTAGAATTATAAAATCCATAGGAGGTGGTTAAAACATGTCACAAATCCCACGAGGGATGCTGACATATTGCCAATAATCCTTCCCTCAATTTCACCTGTTGTAGAACCACATTAGTCATGAAGGAAACTCAAACCTGTGACCAAGCTCTGATACCACTTATTACAAGTGTGGTTGACGTTGCACCAAAAGATCAACATGTCAATGCCCAATATAACTAATAGACTTATAGAATCCACAAGAGGTGGTTAAACTATGTCATGAATCCTGTGAGGGATGTTGACACACTGCCTAAAGTAAAAAGAGTCAGGTTCACCAAAAATGTATTGGTGAACCTAGATATCTAAATCCATATGCAAAAATTGACTAATTGTAATACTTACAAAATAGATCTAGATATCTAAATGCCTGGGATATAAATACCAAAATCAAAATAATGTAACAAGCATTGGGTTCACCAAAAATGTATAGGTTAAAAGGGGAAGCAATGACATAGATAGGGAAAATCACTTCACCTTTTTACCAATTATACATTTAGGAAGGAAGATGCCCCACTAGGTTTAAGAGGAGACACAAACGCTAAGTGGGGAAATGATCCTTTGCTCAAATATGATAATTTATGAACTAGAAATGACAAACTAATGTGACTAAGTCAATTGTGGTGATTAAATAGACAAGTTGTAGAAAAATGGAAATGGTAGACTGATACAAACATATAATGAGCAGAAAATTACAAAAATAAAAAGCAGAGCTTAGAACTTACCACTAGTAAAATTTGAGCTAAAAATGCCAAGGAGAGACCAAAACTCGTCCTAGAATTGGGGATAGATTTCCAATGGCATCTTGTACTAGGCAAAATTAACAAAAAATTTCTCGATCTGTCCAACTGTATATGCTCTTCCCTATCTTGATCTGGTGGCTCTGCATCCTATTCATGGACACAAAAAATGGGGAAAAGAGTTGTATAAAGTGGTTTTCCTTGGTCAAACCCCTGCTTAGGAATCAACCTTGAAAATGGAAAGAAATTTCATATAGGAAAGTATGTAAAAAAGAAAATGATCAATTTACCTTGCATATACCCTCATGAATGAATGTAGAAATCATTCATACCCATGAAGACGCTTGAAATGTGCTTGAAATCCAAAGAGTTGACCTTTGAATGCAATATAGAATCAAGTATTCCCTCAAAAATACATAGATCTATGAATACCACTCCTAGATCTTGAATGTTGGTATGCTTGAAAATCGCTTGCAATGAAGGAGAGATAAGGAGAATGAAGGAAGGATCTTCTTTCTTGATTGATAATTCCTCTAATTGGCCATAATTGGAGAGAAACATGCAACAATTGGATAAGGTTGCCTTTAACTTGAATGATCTTGAAGAATTGGAGACTTGAAGATCTTGATCTTGGATGCTTGCCTTCAAATATTGAATCCAAATGCTCAATTGCTCTTGATTGCTTGAAAATCTTTATAAATTGATTGCAAAAATTATTGAGTATGGTTGTGATATACAAAATGAGGAGACATAAGGTCTTTTTATCTTAATCCATCATTTTGAGATTAAAAAATGACCCAAGCCAACCATAAAATAAAAATCCTACTTATACCCCAATATCGGGTCCTGGGCCAAATTAGGACACCATTTGCCCAGGACAAACCGCCAATAGCATCTTGTACCCTAGAAAAGAAGCCAGAATTTGGAAGCGATGCCAAGATAGATGAAAAGAAGTGGGGGGAGAAAATACAAGTTGCTACGATCAAGCATAACAAGTATTTTAACCTTGAAATTGCCAAAATGGGCTCTAATAGGTCCTAGAAAAGTATCTAGTTAAGGGTGCTAACTATTTAGGACTATATAGTTTTAAATATATTCCAAAGCACTTCATTAATTCATGTGTTTTGAGAGAAACCTTGAAAAATCCATATTTTGCATATCCCACAAACATTGCATTCCCTAATGCTACATTTCTTTGAGGCATTTTGTCAAATATTTAATTTGCCTTGTTTATGCCTGTACATTTTCTATACATGACTATCAGAACATTTCCAATGATAATATATAATAACTTGAAAATTCCAGTTAATGATGCTTCAGGGTTCCCTTGACTTTTGATGTTAGATACAAAAAAGCTATATTTCTGGGATTAGGATGTCGCTCATAATCTTCCCTAAAAATTTCATTACAAAAGTGTCAGATGATGATGCATCAAATTATCTGTTAGGGCCTATTTGAGTCGCCATGATCAAAGAAGTTTTACCCTTTGATGTTTTACTCGAAGTCTTACTTGATTTCCCCCCCCCCCTTTTTTGGGAAGAAGAAGTTCAAGTTTAAAAAGCTTTGAAATGTCAGTTTTCCCTCTGAACTTAATCCTTAAAGGTGTCGTGAACCCATCTCATGAGAACTGGTTCTTTCGGTCAAGTGTTGGAACCACTTTGAACCTCGGTTCAAAGTAGTTCAATCAAATATTTTTGATCTATCTTTCGGTGATTGCAGGTGGGACCATGGACACATCATCGAACCACTTCGAACCTCTTTGAACCTCAGTTCAAAGTAGTTCAAAGAAGATCAAGGAAGGATTCAATAAAGTGAAAAGGTGATGTCACGTCTGAGTTGATGGATGATATGACATGTTAGAGTGTATCCATCGTAATAATGGTATGGTGATTTGGACAAGTGGTCAGCCACGTGGGAAGAGTTAGTTGGCAGTGCAGGTTAAGGCATGTGTTATTTCATCATGAACAAAGGGATAGCATTTAATATGGCAATAATGATTAAAGAGGGGTTAATTAAGTGAAGTAATGGTTAAATGAAAAATCAACAGCTTCAACCTATTCTGGCTTACGCGCGACATTTAATTTTCATGCCTCGGCTGATTTTCCTCGCACAATGAGTTTCTTTAAATTCCCTTTCTTCAGTTGATTTCTTCCAAATGCTAAGTTATGGAGTCTCGGCTGTGGAGGATAGAAGTGTGGGTTTTTCATTTCAATAGAAAGCAGGTAACGCCCAGTAAGCCCTCCATTTGCTTCACTATTTTATGCCTGGTTATCCATTTTTCTCAAAGAATTGTAGTCTTTGTTTGCTTGAGTAGAAGTAAAAAGAGATGAGGTCTAGTATGCATTTCTTTGGAAACACTAAAAGCCTAGCCTATAGAACTCCAATCATTACAGACACAGATTTGTTGGGAGTCGAGGTAGAAAAATTAGTTGAAGTGTTGAAAGATTCAGTGGAAGAGGAGTATACTGTAGAGTTTTTGTCCAGTGGTTTACTCCAAGCCCCAGCTGTGATATGCCCAGAGCTTATTCAATAATGCATATATCATTATGATGTCAAGTCCAAGGGTGTGCTGAATAATGAGGGTAAGAGTATCTTAACTATAAATTGAGAGACGATAATGTCCGTCTTCAAAATTCCAGATGAAACTTTTGCTAGTTTTACTCCCACTCAGTCACTGGCACAATTCCGAGAAAGGAGTGACAAGAAGCTTAGTAACATAGCCCAGAAGTGGACTGTATCAAATTATAAGGGTGGTTCCAGACTGCCCAAGGTTCTAACGAAGGACCATATGAAGACCCACATCCATAATATAATGGTTTTACTGCACAGAATAAGAGGTTCAGAACAAGTACCTCTCTTTGAAGATTGGATGTATCATTTCATAGATATTGTGTTAGAAGGAAAATAGAATCTGGACTAGGCTGAAATAATTGTGAGCTCACTCATATATCATCTCAAACAGGCATAAGCTACGTGGAAAGAGTTCTATATGTCCTCTTATTTGACCTATTGTCTCGCATGTACCCAAGATCTTACCGGAACTCCTCATGAACCATGGATTGGAGACATAACCATTTTTGAGTATTTCCCTCTGCTGAGGAAGGACAGAGTCTTAGAAGAGTATAGGAGGGTTCATGAAGTCTTTCTCGGTAGATTGTGTAACCAGTTAGCTAGAACCCCAGTTCAGAGAATTTCTCTAGAGGCCCTAAAGTTGGTTCAAAGTTTCGAGAGTTTCTATATCTAATTTCCTTGTTTCACCTATCTAAGAGTTGGCGGTTTTGATGAAGAACTCTTAGATTGCCTAGGTTCTGCTTTGACTGTTTCATCTTAGCAGAAATCTGTAGACAAGTGTTCACAGTAATAAAGAATTGTGTGCATAAATGTTGACACACTTCTATGAATCATTCCATCCAAGGTTTCTCAAGAATGAGGCCTCAAATATCGATCCATAGCTCTCTAGTCATGGAGTGTAAATATATGAAATATAGGCCCTCAGATTGACCTAGTTGTGCCTATGCAAGTACACCATGAAATGAGAGATTCAAATGCATGAAAATGAGATCTATTTTATATGATAACAATGCTTGAAATGAAATTAATCTAAAAGATAACAATGCATGGCTAAATCTATGAAAGGAAATACAAATGCAAGATTACTCTATAAAAATAAACATGAATCTAATCTATATGAGTAGCCATGAATGCAAGAAAGAATGAGACAAGAAGAGAGAAGTTGCAATATCCAAGCTCAAATGTGCTCAAATGTGCTCAAATGCTCCTCCAAAATTGCTCTCCAAACCTGCAACATAACAATACTTAAAAATTCTATATATGAAAATGAGAAGGAGAGGTCTCCTTTTAAAGGAAAGTGAACGATTGAGATTAAGAGGCA
>MU224420.1:717947-739085 GCA_018584345.1 Thuja plicata
CTAAGGTTACTATCACATCTTCTATGAGACCCTCTGGAGTAACAGTTGAACTATCAGCAAGTTGTAACACTGTGGTTGTTGTTCTTAAGCCTTCTATGCTTAGCCTATGCATTGTATCTTTAGTCATGACATTTATTGCTGCTCCCAAATCAACTAGAGAATTTTTTACAGTCTGTCCATTTATTATCAGGTCGACTACTGGACTGCCAGGATTTGAATACTTTGGTATTACCACCTTTCCTAACATGATATCTGCTAATTTCCCTACAACATATACTATTTGAGGGTCTTTCTTCTTCCATCCTGGCTTCTTTAGGCATGCTTCCTTAATAGCCTTTCCATAAAGAGGTATATCTTTGATAGCTTGGAACGGAGGGATTTGAATGCTCATATTTTTCAGCTACTCAATAATATCAAATGTTTCTTCCTCTTGGGGTATAGGTTTTTCTTTGTTTAGCCTATGTGGAAAGGGTAGATTTGAAGTGTGGATAGTAGTTCTACTGGGTATATCAGTCGACTGGTTGGTATTTGGCACTGTGGCTTCTGAAGTAGTGCTGCAGGAGTGTCTGCAACTTCTGTGATAATAGGATATTCAGGTGTAGGCAGGGTGGTACCGGAACTCAAATGGATATTAGCTATTTCTAATGAATAAGTAGGGCATTGCTGAGTGTCAGTAGTGTACGTTTGCTGCTGTTGTTGTTTGTTGTTTGGATTTGGCTGTGGTTGAGCAGGCAATTGGGTTGGCTTTGGATTAGCATTAGTTGCTGCAGGAGGTGGTATTATTGCAGGTGGTTGCACTAGAGGTGGTAATTGTGGATAGCCAAAATTTTGGTTAGGCCACTATGGAGGCCCCCCCATTGATTAGTTTGTTGCCAATTTCCTTGCAGTGGTTGCCATTGATTCTACTGATTAGGCCACTGGTTATTTTGCTGATTTTGCCATTGGTGATTTTGCTGATTTGGCCACTAATTATTTTGCGGGTTTTTCCATTGGTTATTTTTCTGGTTAGGCCATTGGTTATTTTTCTGGTTAGGCCATTGGTTATTCTGCTGGTTTGGCCACTAAGGTTGAGAATACTGAGAAGTGTTCTGATAGTTTTGGTTTTGCCACTGATTATTGTTAAAATTTGAAAATTGTAGAGGATCTTGTGGCATACCTTGTCGTGAAGCCCATGGTCAACGTTGAGCAATGAAGAACACTTGATCGTTGTCTCCTTCTATCTTCATGTAGTTAGTTGGCAAATGTTGATTTTCCAGGTTTGCTACCAGCTTACATCCGTAGTCTTTCTTTTGTTTGCAGCAGTGTGGACAATACTCAGCCAATTGTAATTCAGCTTCTGCATGCTTCTTTTTGGCAGTCATTGTGTCAAGATGTGTAGCTATATCTTGCTTGAAATACATGAGCAAATTAGATATCTCCAGCTTTGAAATGCCCAAACCAATCCCTTTTGTGACTATGGGCCGGTATCCTCTGCCTTTCTTCACAGTTGACCTTGAGTAGTTGAGACAGATTTTCTTGAGGTCATCCTAAGAGGATTAGGATATGTCTCCACCAGCCATCAAGTCTAATGCTTCTAGACAGTTGTTGTTTACCCCTCTCAAGAAGACTAGTTTTTGTGAATCCTCTGCCAGTACATGCGGGGGATTCTTCTGCATTGTGTACAAAAAATGTGAAACATAGTCCTCCAATGTTTCGTCCTCCTTTTGAGACATCCTAAAGATATCATCTCCTTTTGGGTCACTACCTTTGCAATAATCTTTATATTTCTGCAGAAACAACGTCCGCATCTCATCCCAGGTACTTGTTGCATTGGCTCCTAAGCCCATGAACCATCATAAGGTTGACTCTTTCAGTGTTGCAAGAAATAACTTGAGCTTATGGGCATCGGTATTATAGTCGAAGCTTCGACAGAGTATGTCAAACTCAAACAAGAAAGTGTCAGGATCCTCTATTATTAGACTACAAAACTTTGAAAGAGCAGCCGTGGGTATATTTTTGAGATTAGCATTGTTTATAAGGCTTGAGAGAGGAAATGGGAAAGTAGGGTGTGCCATTACTAGAGGTATTTGATTATGGGGTTACTGCTGGAAAGGAGCATTAGCTACTGGATTGTTAACAATAGGTGGATTTGGGCTGGAATTATCTAGAAAGCTGGCCAAGATTTCTGCAAAAGGTCAGAAGCTGCTTATATCAAGTGGTTTTTCTCTGGAGGAAGATGCTGCAAGAAAGTCGGGGCTTGCATCCTTAAAGGGTAACTCAACTTCTTCAACTTCCTCATTAAAATTAGCAGACTCTGCTGGGAGAAATCTGCCATATTCATCTCGTCGCCTTTCTCTTTGATGCATGCAATTGAATTCTTCATGCTTGTGAAGCAATTTTTCAGGGATACAAACCTAAAAAATAACTAGGAATGAAAAAAAATGACTCAAAAATGTTCCTAGCTTGACACCATCCCCGATAGCGGCGCCAAAAATGAACCACCTCACAATAGGTGTGGAATAATCATGCTCAAGGCCTTTCTTAGGAATGGTTTATTCAATCTAAGGACTACTCCCCCCATTATGAGGTGCATTTAACTTGTCAACCTAGGGACGTATACTTGAAATGGTCGGTACAATATGTGCACTAGGTTCCTTAAGGAGTCATTCTGCTTATGTTGTAGGAAGGTAAAAATGCATAAAAGAAACCTACACTAGTGCTGCAGGAAAATAATACATTTATCTCCTTACTGAAATGAATGCTATAAATTGCAAACTCTACTTAAACCTATACTTTCAACCTAGAACATCCATTATAACTATTCTTGCAGATGCTGCAGGAACATTCACAAGGTAAAATGCTGCAGGAAGAAATTGTAACTTCTATCTAAAATACTAGAAATGATGGAAATGCTGGAAGGAAATCTATTCTATTCTAACCTATTCCACCTCCCAAGTGGGCCCCCTTGGTCGATTTCTACTAATCTATTAACACAGAATGTAAACCAAGAACTACTTCATTGTATTTCAAAAACTCATTACATAAAAACAATACATGAAACTTGAAATAGATTACTGTAAGATATAACAGTTTTCTTCCAAAAACTTCCTTCTCTAACTTTTCTATCTAACTTCAAACTATCGTTCCAATCCCTATATATAGAGGATCGAACACTTATTACAAAATAGAAAAGAAACTATCTTGCTGAAAACATGCCAGAGAAGAAGATGGAAATGCAACAGCCTGCGGTGTGGGTAATAAAGCTTGGGCGACCAGTTCAACATAATAAAGTGCATAGGGAATATAGCAACACTACATCCCCGCGTCCTAGAATAATGGCTCCTCCATTGTAGCAGCCGTGTTCCCTGGTGCTGTGATGATCACTCTGTCGTAGTTGGTCCTCAATAGTCTTCCTTGATTGTTGTCGACCACTCTCCAGCCGCTTTCTCTCCTATCAAGTTAGTTGTGATGCGGAAATATTCATGCAACAAGCTTAATCAAATTAAATCCATATATTAGAACATTTATTCTGATGGTTATATGAAATACTGCACTATATGTATAATATTAGCAAAATATGTCACAAACATCTACCCATGGTTTATCAGTTCTATTTGGACTTTATCACAAGTTTTAACTGGCTAGGTTCTCAAATGTTTTGTCAAAAACTAGAACAGAGTATTTAAAATTATACAAAATAAAGGCAATAATTTGGCCTTATTAGGCGACATAAAAATGGATTGGTCCGAAGCAGTTATCCCGGTAGGCAATAAGAGGATAAAACTTGAGCTAGAACCTTAAAATAAATACACTGCGGTCCCCTCAGATAACCCCAAAGCTTAGATCCTCTTTCAAGAATGCCATTTCGGTAATTATATAGTTTTATCTGAAGATGAAACTGAACCTATTGCTGCCAAAATAGAAAATGATGATTTGTGGAAAATGGAGTTTGATGGTAGCTGTTCATATTCCAGATTAGGAGCTGGAGTAGTGATTTTTCCCCCTATTGGGGAGTGCATCCCCTTTTCTTTTAAATTGGATTTCAAAAATACCAATAATACAGCTGAATACGAAGCACTACTGTTAGGTTTGGAAGAAGCAAAACTAAGAGGGGTTAAGAAGTTGATTGCCTGAGGTGATGCTGACCTGATTGTGAAATAGGTAAGGGAATAGTTCTTGGTTAAAAATGAAAAGTTAAAACACTATAGGAATTTGGTATGGGATGAGCTTGAATCTTTTGATTCTTTTTCTATTGAGTTTATACCTAGGGCTTTGAATACTAAAGCAGACTCTTTAACAGTTTTGGCTTCACTACTTTTGCCACATCTAGATTTTAAAACTTAGAGCTACAAGATTGAAATGGTATATCGACCCAAAGTACCAGATAATGTAGAGCATTGGAAAGTATTTGACAGTGATTCCTAGCTTAGAATTTTTTTGGGGTGTGTTAACAACTTTGCAAATGTCTATTTTGAAGGATCAGAGAATGAGTGCAAGGAAACCTGTGAAGGTTCGGTGGAAGATGACGAAATCATTCAACTCAAAGGAAATAAAATTCCTAAATGATTGGTCTCTTTAGAACACCTGTTTCGGAGAAAAGATGACAGTACAGTCAAAGAAAAAGTGCCTCATACTCATAATCCTAAGGAATATGATAAAATCAATATAGGTGATGATATTGACCCAAAATGGATTCCCATAGGGAAGACTTGTTCCCAATAGGAAAGATATGACCTTAAGAAACTATTAACAGAATATAAAGATGTCTTTGCCTAGGGATACGAGGATCTTAAAATTTTTAGAAGTGACCAATTTAGACATCACATTCCTTTGAAAATAGATGCTAAGCCTTTCCGCCAGAAATTGAGAAACTACAATCTGAAAGTATCTGAAGCCATATTAAAAGAAGTGGAAAAGATGCTACAAGCCAGAATTATCTATCCTATTCACCACTCAACTTGGATCACCAATATAGTCCCTATAAGGAAAAAGAACGGTGAAATTAGGATTTGTGTAGATTTTCAAATTTAATCAAGCCAGCCTCAAAGACAATTATGCATTGCCGGTGATGGAACATGTGCTTCAGGTAGTATCAGGATCAGAAGTGATGTCCATACTCGATGGTTATTCTGGATATAATCAAATTAGTGTGGCAAAGGAGGATCAACATAAGATGACCATTATAACACCTTGGGTTACTTTTGCATACAACATAATGCCATTTGGGTTAATCAATGCTGGCGCCACTTTTCAGAGGGCAATGAATTCTTCATTTGGAGATCTTTGCAATAGGATCATTGTGATTTATCTAGATGATTTGACTGTATTTTCAAAAAGCAGGAGTTGTCATCTGAAGGATATTGAGACAGTATTATAGAGGTGTAGAAGTCATGGCATATCCCTAAATCCGAAGAAGTCAGTCTTCTTTGTCGAAGAAGGTAAGCTGTTAGGACATATTATTTCTAAGAAAGGTGTCAAGATCAATCCAAATAGAGTCAGGGCTATTCAACAGCTTAGCTTACCATCCAGCCGAAGTAGCTTGAAATATTTTTTTGGCCAGATAAACTTTCTAAGAGCTTTTGTCCCTGAATTTTTAGAAATAACTAAACATATGGTAGATATGTTAAGCGAGAAATAATTAAACATAAGGTAGATATGTTAAGTGGAATGAAGAGGGAAAGGGAGCTTTCAATGAGGTTAAAGCAGCAATAGCTCAAGCTCCAGTCTTAGTGAGCCTAGATTTTTAAAAGGACTTTAATATCTACTGTTATGCATCAGAACATACTTTATCTGGTATTTTAACACAGAAAGATGGTATGTGACGAGAGGCACCCATTGCTTTCATGATTAATCTGATGAAGACACATGAGCTCAAGTACTCCCAAATTGAGAAACATGCCTTTGTTGTAGTGAAGGCAGTAAAAGAATTCAGATACTACATCTTACATTCCCATGCTACAGTATATGTTCTAGAGATGGCGGTCAAAAGTATTTTGACTCAGAAGGAAATAGGAATGAACAACAGAGTGGTGTGGATAGCCAAAATTTAGGGATATGACTTGACCATCAAGCCAACTAATTTGGTAAGGGGACGAGGATTATGTAAACTTTTGGCTGAAGATAGAGGATCGGCAACAAAAGAAGCTAATGAAACCCCTACAGTACTGCTGGTAAGTTTAACTGACCTATGGGGAATGCCCTAAGCATTTAAGTCCTTGAGAAAAGTGTAATTTAAAATTGAAGGCTTCTAAGTATGTCATTTCGCAAGATGTGTTGTATAAAAAGAGCATTGATGGGATCTTCCTGAGGTGTGTAGATATTGCACAACAGAAAGAACTGCTAAAAGATTTTCATGATGAAGCTTGTGGGGGGACATTTTTCCTCTACTGTTACAGCTTTCAAAAATCTGTGAAATCATTTCTATTGGCTGGGAATGTTCAAGGACGCGTATCACTATGTTAAGAATTATGAGAAATGTCAGTTATTTACTGGGCGCCCACAACTTGCAACATTACCCCTCAAGCCCGTGATTGTTGAAGAACCTTTTAAACAATGGGGTATAGATTTTATTGGGCCTTTGAATCCCCCATCTAGTGTAGGGTATGTATACATTCTAATAGCTACTGATCACCAAGTGGGTGGAAGCAGTCCCTACCAAAAGGGCAAACTCTCAGGTTGTATGTGATTTTCTATTGAACTATATCTTTACAAGGTTCGGGATCCCAGTCAAGATAGTGACAGATAATGCTACATACTTTTCTTCGGAACATATTTCATCTTTTTGTTATGAACATGGGATATCATTAGCTCACTCATCAGACTACTTTCCACAGGGAAATGACCAAACAGAGTCCAGCAATAAGAATCTGGTGGCCATAATGAAAAAATTGATGAATGATAATCCTCGTGACTGGCACAGGAAGTTATATGAAGCATTATGGGCTGATAGAACTTCTCCAAAAAGGGCTATAGGCATGTCCCCTTTTGAGCTTGTGTATGGGATAGGAGCTCATGTTTCCTTACCTCTGGAATTATCTGCAGCTAAGTTGCAAGCAGTAATTGAAGATCAATATTTCCAAAGTTTACTGAAGAAGCGTGTCATGTACCTGAATAAATTGGAAGAGGAAAGGGATGACTTAATAGATCATATTATAGAGCATCAACTGAAAGTCAAGAAATTTTTTGATATGAGGGCTCGTACCAGGAAATTCATGGAAGGAGATGAAGTGCTTTTATGGGATAAAAGGAAGGTGCCCAAAGGTTCACATGGGAAATTTGAATCTTTGTGGAAAGGCCCGTTCATTATCACTGAAACCATTGGTTCTAGTGCTTTTTGTTTGTCTTACCCAGATGGTGTCAGTCTTCCTTTCACCTATAATGGGCAGGACTTGAAGTTATTCAAGTTGTGATGGTGTTCCCAAGTCCTTCTATACATATTAGTTAGTTTGATTTGCTTTCTTTGGTCATTGTTCGGTTGTTTTGTCCTTTTTCCCCTTCGTGTTCTAGTTTTGTGAAACCAGTATCTAGAGTTCTCTACAGTTTTGACAACTTGCAGTCCCCAGACAGAGCCAGTGTCAGGGCCTATTTGAGTCGCCATTATCAAAGAAGTTTTACCCTTTGATGTTTTACTCAAAGTCTTACTTGATTTCCCTCCCCCTTTTTTTGGGAAGAAGAAGTTCAAGTTTAAAAAGCTTTGAAATGTCAGTTTTCCCTCTGAACTTAATCCTTAAAGGCGTCGTGAACCCATCTCATGAGAACCGGTTCTTTCGGTCAAGTGTTGGTACCAAAATTTCTTTCATGAACCACTTTGAACCACTTTGAACCTCGGTTCAAATTAGTTCAATCAAATATTTTTGATCTATCTTTCGGTGATTGCAGGTGGGACCCTACACACATCATCAAACCGCTTCGAACCTCAATTCAAAGTAGTTCAAAGAAGTTCAAGGAAAGATTCAATAAAGCACAAAGGTGATGTGACATCTGAGTTGATGGATGATATGACATGTCAGAGTGTATCCACCATAATAATGGTATGACGATTTGGACAAGTGGTCAACCACGTGGGAAGAGTCAGTCGGCAGTGTGGGTTAAGGCATGTGTTATTTCAGCATAAACAAAGGGATAGCATTTAATATGGCAATAATGATTAAAGAGGGGTTAATTAAGTGAAGTAATGGTTAAATGTCAAATCAACAGCTTCAACTTATTCTGGCTTACGCATGACATTTAATTTTCATGCCTCGGTTGATTTTCCTCGCACAATGAGTTTCTTTAAAATCCCTTTCTTCAGCTCATTTCTTCCAAATGCTAAGTTGTTGAGTCTTGGCTACGGAGGACAAAAGTGTGGGGTTTTCATTTCAACAGAAAGTAGGTAACGCCCAGTAAGCCCTCTATTTGCTTCACTATTTTATGCCTGCTTATCCGTTTTTCTCAAAGAATTGTAGTCTTTATTTGCTTGAGTAGAAGTAAAAAGAGATGTCTAGTATGCATTTCTTTGGAAACACTGCAAGCCTAGTCTGTAAAACTCCAATCATTACAGACACAGATTTGTTGGGAGTCGAGGTAGAAAAATTAGATGAAGTGTTGAAAGATTCAGTGGAAGAGGAGTATACTGTAGAGTTTTTGTCTAGTGGTTTACTCCAAGCTGCTACTTTTCCCCTAGCTATGATATGCCCAGAGCTTATTCAACAATGCATATATCGTTATGACATCAAGTCCAAGGGTGTGCTGAATAATGAGGGTAAGAGTATCTTAACTATAAATCAAGAGACGATAATGTCTGTCTTCAAAATTCCAGATGAAACTTTTTCTAGTTTTACTCCCACTCAGTCACTGGCACAATTCCGAGAAAGGAGTGGCAAGAAGCTTAGTAACATAGCCCGGAAGTGGACTGTATCAAATTATAAGGGTGGTTCCAGATTGCCCAAGGTTCTAACCAAGGACCATATGAAGACCCACATCCATAATATCATGTTTTTACTGCACAGAATAAGAGGTTTAGAACAAGTACTTCTCTTTGAAGATTGGATGTATCATTTCATAGAAATTGTGTTAGAAGGCTAACAAAATCTGGACTGGGCTGAAATAATCGCGAGCTCACTCAGAGATCAGCTCAAACAAGCACAAGCTATGCGGAAAGAGTTCTATATGTCCTCCTATTTGACCTATTGCCTCGCATGTACCCAAGATCTTACCGGAATCCCTCATGAACCATGGATTGGAGACGTAACCATTTTTTAGTATTGCCCTCTGCTGAGGAAGGATAGAGTCTTAGAAGAGTATAGGAGGGTTCATGACATCTTTCTTAGGAGATTGTGTAACTAGTTAGCTGGAACCCCAGTTTAGAGAATTTCTCTAGAGGCCCAAAAGTTGGTTCAAAGTTTTGGGAGTTTCTATATCTAATTTCCTCATTTCACTTGTCTAAGAGTCGACGGTTTTGATGAAGAACCTCTCAGATTGCCAAGGTTCTACTTTGACTTTTTCATCTTAGCAGAAATCTGTAGAAAAGTGTTCACAGTAATAAAGAATAATCTTCCAGAAGATAAATGGGATACAATGTTTCCAATTAGACTTGGAAACCTGATATGCAAGAGCATGATGGATGCGTCAGTAATAGGTAGAAATTTGGTTGGCTTTCACATGCAGTTTTATGAGTCAAGAAGAGGATTTGACAATAAAGGGTTTGCCATAAAGGCATTCAATTTGAAACAATAGATGGACCCGAGCCTGCATTTGGAAGATTTATGGGAGGATTTAGGAAGTGAAGCAACAATTCAGATAAGAGATCATTCCAGGTTGTCAATCCCCCAAATTAGAAGTCTGCAGCTGAAACTTGAGATATCTGGTGTGATTGAAGATGGTTCAGAAGTAATTGAACCTGGTTTTACTGAACCCAGTGTAGAATTTCTGCTGAAGGTAGATTGGACGAGGAACAAAGAAGCAAACATCAAACTGAGAGCTAGGTTCATTCTAGCCTACATGGACGATTGGCTAAAAAGAAGGAAATGAAATAAGAAGATCACCTCCCCTAAATAAACTGATGTCAAATCGATCTCATTTGAGGTCCAGCTTGATCCCTCTAAAGTTTCTTCTCTGACTCCTCGTGCATGTAATTTTCCTTCAAATAAGAAAAGAGCTGCACTCAACGGACATCCAACTGCACCCCAAACAAGATCTAGAACGAGGGTTGAAGGTTAGTCTTGGATGGCTTCTCATGACTCCAGCTTCATTGACATTGATGTCAATGATGATGATCTCTCCCTTTCACCAGAACAGAACAAAGGGATTCAAGACGCATTGATGAATGAGTCCAAGGTTCAGCAAGAAGAAGTGACTCCCGCCAAGAATGTTGAAAATAGGATGGTTCCTAGTTCAATTCCTCCTTGGTTAATTGAATCGGTAAGCAAGAAACACAGTTTCAAGCCTATTTCTTTGCCAGTTAAAGATATTGTTACCAAATATGCCACTCGTAACCCAAATATGAAGAAAGCAAAAAGCAATGCAAGGTTAATTACAGACCTCGTAACAGGAAAAGTGACCACTAAAATAGCTACTATCAAACAGAAAGAGGGTATTCTTGAACCTACAGCGGAAGATTTCAAAATTACAAAAATGGAATTTGGGGTGCTAAATAGAGATACCCGAGATCATCTTTTCAAGTTCTCAGCAGACCATATGCTTGGTCAGTCTTAGAAGGATAACAAGGAGAAGCGGGAACTCAAACAACTTGTGATAATGATGGCCGAGTTCCTTAGTTTTCTCAGCAACATTGGGGCCCTACCTTTAGCCCAATCTCCGCAAGATATTGACCCTAACTTTGCGGATAGCAAACAAATGTTGAAGCAAATGCATCAAGGTAGAACTTTGATGACAGCTATGAGAAGTTGGGTTAGTGACATCATTTTAGAAGGAAATAATTTCATTTAGGAGTTCGTAGCAGCTTTTGCAGATGGAGAAGCTTTGATTGGGGAGATCAATACCTTGATACCAACTTGGGAATCAGATGAGGAAAAATGTGCCGCTGTTATGTCCCAAATTATTGAGATAGAAGGATATGGGGTTGAGAAGTTCCTTGCAGAGAATCCTATGAAATTGATAGATGCATGTATGCTCTTCATTCTTAAGAGGATTATGAATTGAAAAAGCGGCCTGTCTAAAGCAGCGATCTCGAGCTTGTGTGCCATAGAGAAAGAGGTCAAAGAAATACACACTAATGCGTTGAAAGACTTTAAAGTTGTGAAGCCATCAGGTATAATTCAGTTCACCGAGGGAAATATAGATGCAGAAGCTATGACCAAGAGTTTTGGAGATGCAATGACTGATATTAGAGAAAAAGAGGAGATTACAGCCAAAGATTTCACCAGGGTTGCTAATGTGGAGTCCATGCTATACCTAAATCGTGGGCAGTTACCTAGACAGTTAGAAAAGGTTCGAAACTTCAAATGGGAAAAGAGTGCATGTCGCGCAAAGTTGAACGATGTGAAGAATCTCCACTCTCACTCGATCTAGGAGCTCATGAGTACTTTCCAGAGCTAGAAGCTGGTCCAAGGAGCCACGTCAGGAGATAATACCTGAAGACATATGATCGCGTGACGATTTTCTTGCCTATGTTTGGGGCATTCTGTTTATGTTTTAGCTGTTGTCAAAAACTTTTACCCTTTCTATTTTGCTAGTCTGAAACCATTGCTTTTCGGTTAGGTTGAGAGGCCGAGTTTTAAGGGAAGCCTCTCGAACCTGTTAAAGTATATATGCTGGAACATGATACTGAGAAAAAGAGGATGAAATTTTGGAATCTGTTAGACTTAGATCGACATTTTCTAATTTCATTAAGATTTTACATATTTTCTATGGGAATTGAATAGAAGGATATTTTTGGATCGAATTAATCTCAGACTTAGTTCTGTGTGATCATGTTATTCGGATGCATGTTAAATTTAAATCTGTGAATTTAGATTTATGACATATCGATTACTTTGTGAATTGGTATATCTCTCATTATTGGTTTGTAGTAAATGCATGGTGTTTATCTGTCTCTCTAAACAATCCCCTTCTTTATTCCAGTTCAAGATTACTGTTTTCTAAATCAAAGAAGCCGTGCCTTTCTTTGTTGCTGTTCTTTATTCTTTTTGTCTGATTTTACCTCAATACCGAAGAGTATCTGAGTGATCCTTATGTGCTTTCGGGTTAAAAGTACAGTCGTTGGTTTTAATTTCAAACTTTCAATAGATATTTATGATAGGGAGTTGTACCTCAAACAATTCAGAGGGAAGCAATCATCTCATGCTTGCCCAACTGTTGTAGGATAGTTTGTTTCCCAAGAGGCATAGAGTTAGTATAATTTGAAATTAACACGGAGACAAATCTGTTCACCAACAGTATCATTGACCCTTCTTTTTTGGATCTACAAAAGTGGGTTTTATAAGTCTTAGTTCACTCTACTTGATTTCAGATTTGTGTGTTCAAACCTGTCATTTGCACATGCAAAGGAGAGAAAATATTGGTTGATACTTGGGTTTACCTAGGTCAAACTCTAGTTTTAGAATTAACGTTGAATTGAATCAAAATATATGAATTGAAAGCATGCAAGCCTTAAAGGGGTAGAGGCCAGGTATAAATTTAAATTCTAAAAATGATATTTTATACCTTCACGAATCTTACTTTTGTTAAAGTCTTCATGAAGAAGTTGATGTTGACATGTACAATTAACTTCCTAATAGGTTGATCACGAATGCCATCTTGAATGCTTGAGATCCGAATTTCACTTCTCTAATGCCTTGATAATGCTTGATTTCTTGCTCAATTTGTATTGCATATGATATTGATAATTGATGTTCATTGATGCCCTTGATGTAGGATGATGAGTGATGACCCAAATGAGGGGGTTAAGCTTTCTTTTATACCTCTCCTCATGAGACATGTTCAAATTTTTGAAGCAGACTAACACGAAGGAGGACTTATCAACTACACATCCTGACCACTAGAGGGCCCAAAATTTGGCCCCTTATGGCAAGTCAATGGTGTCCTAAAACACCATTGACCAACCAATTAGGGCCAAGTCAAGGACCAACAGTCCAAAGGAAAATCAATTTGCATAATTTAGAGCAGTGCAAGCATAATCAAACATGATTAGAGCATAAAAGTCTTGAATACTAAAATGAGGCCTAAATGAGTGTGAACTTATATATGAATAAAATCTACAATGGTGCAATGGGGTTTAATATCTACCTAATCTAATTCTGTTTTGATTTGTAATCACCATTTACCCTATGCTTAATATAAAAAAAACCTAATCAATCTTGATATGGAAGATTTGCAATTAGACAAGTCAAAGCTAAAATCTAATGATGAAGGATAAACCCTAAGGGCATAAACTTAAGGGTGTAGGAAGGTTGGGTTTTCCATTTTATGCAATGAAAATAGATCTGTCAACTATAATTAGCTTAGAATAAATAATTCAACAATTGATCGATATCAAGATTTAAGAGCTAGGATTGGAGTAATAAAAGTAGATTTAAAATAACATTTAATTAAATTTACTGCAATACTTAGTTTGAGTTTTAATGATGAAATACATTTTTGAAGATGTTTTGTAATGTGCTAAAAAACGTGGTCATCTCTTCAAAGTGAGAATTGTATTTCAGTATGGTATTCTTATAAAAATGATCTCCATGTAATGCATACAACTAAACTTAGACTTATAAGTGATTAGGCTAAAATATGATATTTAGAATTTGTTTCCTTGTCTTACACTTGTATCCAAAGTTTTATATAATAGAAGATAAACATACAATATGCATAATATGATCATCCAATTATAATGTTCTATAACACTTCAATAATAATCTTAGATGATCCCCAAGATACGGGATGCTGGGTGCTGGGCTGGGTCGCGGAGACACCTTAGAGTTATAAAAAAAAAAATCTTAGATGATCTAAAAATTAATTCTTAAATATATCATCTATATGTACAATTTACAACAATTTATACTTTAAATAATTTATAACAATCAATAATTGAAGGAAATACAAACTCTAATTTAAATTGCAGTCAATGGGCCCTTGGTCTACTGGGGAAGTTGAGCCCACCAGAGATCAAGTCTTGCTGAGTGCAAGGCTCCAACATCATAAAAGATGAGGGTGGAATCGTGCCCCCGACAAATACCTAAACATAAAATTATATATAAACCTTGGTAATAAATAATAATAGTATTTACAAGTTCAACACAACCAGCACATAAAAATAAGGAAGCCGAGTACATAATTCACAAACAATAATAAATGGAAGAGCACCAAATTTGGCGAGAATAAAGTGGGTTTGTAACACCAATATAATGTGTGAGGGTAGGGAGTGTTAATCATGAAGAGTGGGGATTCCAATTTGGGCATGATTGCATTGGGCCAGGAAAAGAAAAGGAAAGGAAAGAGATTGTTTTTATATCAAATATAAATGTCACATGTGAGCGTCAATAATTTTGGGCGCCAACCAGGCTTCCCTTCATTTGACCCGCTGTTATCGTTAATTACAACATTATTATAATAAAATAATAAATGGGAAGTCCCGTCCATAAACATAGGTTTTTGGTAGGTAGAAGGCGCATGTGAAGCTGTACAGCCCAGGGACACCGCATCATACATTTATTTAAAAACGTGATAGCCCTGTATAAGTTGAGTATTTGGGGGCCTTTTCTTTCCGACAAAATCAGGAGGTTTCTGATAAGAGGCGTGAGCTAGGTTATTTGGTGTAGCGATGGCCAAGTCTGGTTTAGGATGGGTGTTGTTAATGGCGGCACTAGTTGCAGTGGCAATGGCAGTGGAGGAGAAAGCATCGGTCGCATTGTCTCCAGCGCCGGCACCTGCACCTGCACCTGAAGCAGCCCCTGTGAATTTGACAGATCTGCTTCTCGTCGCTGGGCCACTTCAGACCTTTCTCAACTACTTGGACAGCGAGGCCTTGATGAAGACTGTTGAAGCCCGGGCTAACACTACCGACGGAGTTACTCTGTTTGCACCCACTAATGCTGCATTTGCTTCCCTCAAGAAGGCAACTCTCGCTAATCTCACAGATGACCAAATGAAAGCTCTGGTATTGTGCCATGTTATACCTAAGTTCTACACATTGTCGGATTTCCAGAATTTCAGCAACCCTGCGAGCACAATGGCCACAGGTATGAATGGGGGGAAATACAATTTGAATATCACTGCAAAGAGTGGGACAGTTTCTTTGTCTTCTGGTTATGTGACTTCACCAATCGCAAGCACTGTGCACGTTACATATCCTTTAGCGCTGTACAGTGTACCAAAAGTGATGCTTCCAGAGGACATATTTGGGCTTCCTAGCCCTTCTCCGGCGCCCAGCCCAGCCCCAGATGTTGCTTCCCCTGAGCCAGCCTCCTCTGACTCACCTTCGTCCCCCGCTTCTTCCACTTCCACTTCCTCTTCCCCCAAAAGCGCACCTGATGCTGCTGCTGCATCACTCCTCACTATCACTGCCCTACGCACACTGCTTCTGGCTGTGGCTGGACCCCTTCTTATGCTCTTGTAGAACCGCCATTCACCAAAATGTCAGCCTTTCGATTCACATACGCATCTCGGTGACCCTCAAATCAGATCTTTGAGATCTAAGTGTTTGCATGAGCTCAAAAGTTGGATTAAGTGGGCGTGGTTGTTTGTCATCTGATCTTTTATTGTGTGACTGTGATGTAACCAGATCTGGAATTTGGAACTTCTCTAATGTTTATGTAAGTTCAGCCTCCGAAAAATTGTTGCATTTTTTAATTATTTATGTAAGATTCATTCTCTTATTCAAGCATTATGGCAGATTTCGCTATATTTTTTAGATGAGCAGAATCCATTGAAGTGCAGTGGCACTTTTGTAAGGAATTCTCGTGTTTTCCTTCCTATTTAAGCTTTCAAGTATTTTTGGCTCTTTTATATCCGAGATCTGATAACGTTCAGCTTTTGCTTGCTGTCAGAACTGCATAAGGAAGTGTGTAAATATATCTATTCGGTTTTTTGGGGTATGTTTTTCTTGTGGGAGGGTCAGACTGGTAGTGATGAATGTTTGAATATGAATTAACTTAGTTTTGTAAATGTTTGATCATTCTGAGATTTGATACCATATTTTTTTTTATTGCTATTGAAACTCATCTTGTCAAAATTCTGGAGCCTCTTACAACTCTATGGATACATCAATTTCTGAACAGCTTCACGCTTGCCGTGCACAGGCATCACTTTCTTTATTGGAAAGATTCTTCTGTACTTAAATCAATTCTCTGTGTATATTGTTTAATTAGACGAAGAGGTTAACCAACATGATAGAATTCAGTACCAATGCAAACAAAACCAAGTATAGATCCCGATCTCTGCTTTCAAAGTTGTCTTTTGATTTTGATCTTAGAGAGCATGGATAATTTATCATTGTACAGCTTCATTTTGGTGTTCGATGTAGGAGGTTGATGCATTAAACTTTTACCATCGATGATAATTTGCTTACAGATTTCGTTGTATACTTTGGACAGATGTAATGTACTGAGTAAATATCTTAAAATAAAAGACCACTTTAAAATTTTACAACTGGAGAGCAGATCCAAAGACATGTGATTCTTTTTTACCGTGCTCTGTTTCCACAGATTACCTTCCATTGTGTTTGGGATCAGTGCTTTGGTCCGTATAAATCCTGTTTGAAATTTGAATGTTTAGGTCTATGAAGTAGTTATTCCGGTTGTTAAAACTAATTGCACGGTTGTTTTGCTCTGTTGATGTTTTGCTATATCAATAATCTTACAGCTAGTTTCTTATGGGTAGCTATTTGCAAAGTTTAGCTAATACAGTAAATGCGTATGGTATCTGTTACACAAACATTTCGCTTGTATATGTTCAAAGCTTGTAACTTGTGATGAAAGTATCTAGTAGTTATTCCCTTATATGACTTAACCTCGTTCTCCCCTCGAGATGGAGGTTACTGTCATAATCAAGACATTGACAGTAAAAAATAGCATTGAAAAACCACGATGCACAGGCTAGAGTGTCATAAAATTGTCACGGACCTAAAATTTTAATACAATTTGGTTACACAGCTGTTAAGTTGGAATTTTCATACCCATGATACCCATTAGTTTTGAGTGTTTTTAGGGAATCTTTTTATACAATTTATAACAATAATTAAATACACTTTCATTTTTGTTTCTGTATGGCTTCTTCTCTATTATTATTTATAATCATTTACATTTCTATATTTTGACTTTTCCTTATTTCTGCATATTTACCTAAATATTAGTTCACATTTTCTATTCTTGATTTTAAGATTTAGCAGTCCTTAAATTGGTTCAATCCTTATCCCAAGCTACTTGGAATTGACTTCTAAATAAAATTTCAAGTTTTGTTGACTCTTATTTATTTCCATTAGCATTTGGAAGCCAATTTGAACATAGTTATAAAGCAATTTGGTATTTAAAACTATTCGTTTGTGCATTTGAAGACATAAGATTATTAAGGAACATCCACATTATAAGGAGCATTTATCATAGTAACATTTCAATTGGAAAATTGAAAAGAACAACATTTGTATCAAAACTAGCCTATAGACTAGTGCAGATTTGTGCTCATTATTGTGAATAATTGATTAGGTTGCAAAGTAAGTCTCTCAAGAAGGTTGATTGAGTGTGCAAGACCCACAAACTTCATGTCTTGTGTTTTACTCTAAGCCTCTTTGGTATCTATGTTGTAGAATGTTCTTAGAACATTTTTTTATATACCTTACATTCATGGATGCATGTATAGGGTATTGATGTTTGTATTTAAGGGTCGTGCTTGGCTATTATGATGTCTTCTTGAGTATTGTGTGTGTTGATTTAGGAATCATCTATATGAAGTGTTTTAGAGGTCAATTGTATTGGTGTTTAAAGTTGTGCCATAATTATGTTTATTATCATGCTTTGTAACATTAGCAACTTACCGTGATCACATTATATGTCAACATGACTATGTGGTTGTAAGAGACCTTTATGATTATTGCATGATTGTGTTATGTTGATCCCTTTAGTTTCATTGTTTTTATTATGATTATGAGATGTTATTTACTTTTTTAAAACAATAATTTAGAATTACTAATTAAAAATGATTATTTATGATTTAATCATGTTGCTTATGTATAATTGTGATTATGCATATGAATAGTGAATCAATATTATGATATGATTAAGTATGTGATGACATTCTATGATATACTTGTCTTGTATGGACATATTTGTGCTTATTGGCTTCAAACACTAGATAAAATTGATATGTTGTTATATAATGCCCAAAGCTTTTGCCCCAAGATGCGAATGATTAACAAATGGATGATAATTCTTTCTTGTGTATATTGGCACACAAATGTATTAGAAGGTATGTCTACACAATAAAAATGTCATGATATAATGTAATGACATACATAGACTATGATGAAAATTCCCAACACATGATTACACAAGCATAATTTTTAATATTGTTGCATGAGGGCCTTATTGCAACTACCATACAAGATGAGAGAGTTTCCTCTAATCATAGTCAACATGTGCTTGATCAAATCCTCAACTCTTGTGCCTAGTTGTAGAAAGGATGGAATGGTTCATTATTTTATCCATTTGTGTTAGCTAATATAATATTAACCCAATGAAACAAAACACAAAATTTTAAAATCAACTTAACTGACATAGTTTAGTTATTTTTCTCACTATTGTATTGTTGATGTTTGGTAAACTAGAAATGTGTATCGAGGAAAACAAAAATACTATATTATAATGAATTGATTAATGAATAATATATCATTAGGAAATTGTTATAGGTAAAAAGTTAATTAGAAAAATTACAAACTAATATTGAATTATGACATAAATTTATTGTCATCTAATAGTTGCATTAGTGTTTGAAGTTGAAAAAAAATATTTTGTTGATAGTGTACATAAGAAAAGGGGAGCAAGTTCAAATGCAATGTATGAATATATCACTTCCCTTTTCATGAATTGCACATCTAGAAAGGAAGATGCCCCCCAATAGGCTCAAGAGCTAAATGGGGACAATGATTCCTTCACTAAAATATGTAATGGATGAAATGAGAATGATAAATTATAGCAATGTAGATGATTAACTAAGAAAACCAATAAAAAGTTGATAAAAACATATTGTAATAGTCAGACAATGAGCTGAAACTGACAGAAACATAAAAAGGAAGATGAAACTAACATGTGATTGAAATCTGAGCTCAAAATGACGGGGACATGATGACAATGGCGACGTGTTCTTAGAACATGATGACAATGGTGACGTATTCTTGGTGTTTTCAACTGAATTTTTTACAGATCATTTGATTGTATTTGTTCTGCCCATATCTGATCCGACAACTCTGTATCTTGATTCTGCCCACAAAAAAATAGGGAAAAATGTTGGCTAAAGGGGTTTGCCTTGGTCAAACACTTGTTTAGGAATCAACCTTAGAAATGAAATGAAATTACATAAAGGACTATAAATGAAAAGGTAAATAATAGATTCACCTTGCATAGACCCTCATGGGTGGATGTAAAAATCGCTCATACCCCTGAAGATTCTTGAATGTGTTTGAGATCCAAAGAGTTTACCTTGGAATGAGATGTGGAATCAATGATGCCTCACAAATGCATGAATATATGAATGTCACTCCTAGATCTTGAATGTAGATATGCTTGATAACACTTGCGAAGGAGAGAGAAGTTGGATGGAAGGATGAATCTTTTGGCTTGATAGAAATTTCCTCTACTTGGCTATCATGGGAGAGAAACTTGTATCAATTAGAGAAGATTTCTTTGGACTTGATTGATCTTGAAGAATTGGAGAATTGGAGATCTCGACTTTGGGTGCTTGCCTTCAAATCTTGAATCCAATTGCTCTTGCTTGAAAACTTGATAGTTTGGTTGCCAAAATACTTGCATATGACAATCCAAAATGAGGAGCAATAAGGGGTTCTCATACTAACTCCGTCATTTCACGATTCAAATTTGATCCAGGCCGACCGCAGAAGGAAATCCTTGGAGAAAACCCCTGCATTGGGCCTCGGGTTAAATTTGTGCCCCAAAATCTAGGGACATGTCGCCATTGACGACACATCCCATGAACATGTTTCCATTTGCGATATGTACCTAGAGAAATGGGTTAAAATTTAATTTGGAGCTCAAGGAGAGTCAAAAGGAGCGAGAAGCAGAGAATCAGCTTGTCAGGATCAAGCATAACGAACATTCAGATGTCAAAATCACCAAAATGAGTCTAACAGGTCCTAATAAAGTAGCCGATCACGAGTGCTAACTTTTTAGGACAATACATCTAGCCCCCACTTTAACGGGAGTATGAGACAAGCTCATGCTCACGGTAAAGTAGATCAATGCATAGAACAATCTTGCTAAGGTCAAGGAGACAAAGAAACATCAAGCCCCCAAGTGACTCATGTCTTCACCAAATCCAAAACCAAAAAGAACCATCACTCAGAAGAGAGAAGAAAGACAGAGAAAGAGAAAGAGAAAGAGAGAAATAAGGAAGCATGACCACTAGCCTAGTAAGGTATTATACAAAGAGAAAGTGCTATGAAAGATGACATTGAAGGTCTAACAAGATGTATTATGCTAGTCAACCCATCTAAGAGGATTATTCCTTAAGGAAAGCATTGTCTCCATTAAGGGATCTATCAAGGGTGATCAGGCTTAACGAAAGCATTTTCTCCATAGGGATCAAGAAAAGGAAGAATAATCCTTAAGAAAAGCATTGTCTCCATAGGGATCAAGAAAAGGAAGAATAATCCTTAAGAAAAACATTTTTTCCATTAAGGGATCAAGGAAGGAGGATCAATCCTTAACTAAAATGGAAGGGGCTACAATCCATATATCTCTGAAGAGATTATCTTTATATAAAGTTGGCCAAGATTTAAGTGTACTCAAGAGATCCATATGAAAGGCAGATTTCCAACCAAGACATTGCAATAACCATTTCCAACACTGCTGTGTGAATTCACAATTAAGGAGAAGGTGATAAACATCCTCAGTGTGCTTTTCACAGAGAGCGCACCGGGATGGCCCTTCGAACCCCAGTTTGGTAATTCTATCCGCGGTGAGGATCTTCCTTTGCATGGCTGCCCAAAGAAACATCCCAGCTTTGGGG
>MU224420.1:777437-796590 GCA_018584345.1 Thuja plicata
GTGAAAACCTGGAAAAAAGGCACCTTGATAATACCAAAAAAAAAAAATTCAAAAATACAAAAAAAAAAAAAGAGAAAATGTGCCATTGATGAAAACCTGGTAAACAGGCGTCATGGTAGCAAAAATAGAATTTCTGCCAAGATGGTGAAAACCTGGTAAATAGGAACCTCTTGTTTAACAATGCTTCATCTGTCCCAGCCTGTCTTGGCTTTCTTGTAGTTGATTTCTTGCTTTAGTTTGCTTTCCTGCTTTAGTTTGCTTTCCTACTTTAGTGTGCATTTTTCTCTCAGCCATCTTTGAGATTTTGCTCGATCTCCCACGGATTGAAACTGGTTATACTCGGGGGCATGTCCTTGGTCTAGGGGGAATTGTCTTATCTTTTTACATCAGTCACGAGTGGATCTCACTACGTCTTCCTGCTGATGCTTCGATCTCGTTATCGATTCTTTATGCTTGAGAATCTCTCGCGATAGTCACCAGTGCTTCTCACTAAGTCTGCCTACTGCCGCTACACTGTTAAGATTTCTTGCATTGTGCCACTATCCATTGTGGCTCAGCTTTGATCCATTCATTACTTGGGGGCATGGCTCCCCACTTCGATCGTTCTTCATTTTACACTCGAGTCAGTAATCTTGTCAGTCCTGAAGGACAACTCTCTACTGGCACAAACTGGTGTTTCTCAACACCTTAATCAAATAGTGTTTTTCAACACTCTCTTTGGACACATCTATGTTTTTCAACACACTTCAGATTTCTTGCGATGTAAACATCTCTCGATAGCAATCAAACACATTGCACTCACAAGCACAATGGTGTTTCTCAACACCCCAAACATAGACACATTCGTAAACCTCAAAACATGCTGAGATATGATCAACTCTTTCTTGGTATGATGTCTATTCTTATGAATTTCATTGATATCTTCTTTGTCTACTTCTTGTTGGTGTGGTTCCAATGATCCAGCAACGTCAAATAAACAGGGTGTATGTGATAAGAGCTTCCGCATTAAGGTGGAAAAGCCTCACATCCCTCGATCTTGTTTATTTGTATGCCATGGGGAGGTTGGAACTAGCTCCTTGACTATTATTGTTGTGTTTTTCTACTTGTGAACTATTACTATATCAAACTAGAAACAATGTTCAGGTCACCTTGGCTTTTGTGCCTTTGGTGCTTACATTCGTTTCCTATATTTTATCTGATGAAAGTCATATTCATATTCTTATGGTCGTAGCAGCACCAGTAAGGATTGTATTGACTCTGATGATCCAAAGCACCCGATGATGATAAATATGATGAGTCCAACAACCAAAGTCCTAGGATTGCATTTAGCTTAAGGCTTTCATTTGCATTGTAGGCTTGCATTCACATTTTATGCTTGCATTGTCGAAGTTTTGATGCTCTCTTCATTTGTC
Source organism: Thuja plicata (assembly GCA_018584345.1). Classification (NCBI taxonomy): domain Eukaryota; kingdom Viridiplantae; phylum Streptophyta; class Pinopsida; order Cupressales; family Cupressaceae; genus Thuja; species Thuja plicata. The sequence continues at coordinate 778,850 of MU224420.1, forward strand.
TCCTCATTTCTTCAAGGTCCTCATCTTTCATCATGGTTCTTCTCGACTGCATGAGTGTCCGATCCTCATTCTCGATCTTCTTTGCACGTCCTTCTTTGGCTAGTATATGTTGTATGTTGCGAAGACCTTGCAAGAGATGATCAGTACCGTTGCATTCCATTCATTGCATTTCCATAAATCCATTTGCATACATATCTATCCACTATCCATTTGCATCCATTATAAGCATGACTCAAAACATACATAACATTTACCATAGCATTTTTGTACATTAAATAAAACATATGCATAAACATTTGCATTCCTAATCCATACATCTAAATCATATAGGAAATCATCTCGTACGCAGATCTAAAACAATATACACACAAGTACAATGATGCCAAAAAAATCGAGCTCATATATATATCGATCGGTCCAAATATACAAGGGTGCTACTCGAGCATAATGGGTCAAAATGGTGGTACAAACTACATCATAACCTAACCACCTGGAGGAGGTGGAGGTGGGGGCATCCCCTGCTGCTATGGCGGTGGTCCTGCTGGAGGTGGCCCCGCTGGGGGTGGTCCCTGTGGAACAGCTTGAGCGCCAGCATACTCTGAAAATGGAAGAATCTGATCTGCAGCCTCAGGAACTGCAAGGGTATATGTTGCATAGTAATAAGACGCCTGAGCAGCCTCATATCTGATATCTAATTGCACCCTCGACAGTGCCTCACACAGCTCTCGAACCTCCTGGTCCCGCTCAGATATCTGTGTATCTCGAATGACCACCTGTATATGGAGATCATCTCGCTCCCTCCGCATCTGTCTCACTCTCTCCCTTGCTCTGCAGAGAGCCTCCTATAACTGGGCCACCTGGCCACCTACGGGAATGTCAGTAGGAGCTACATCAGCCATGGCAGTGTCCTCACCCTAATCTATGGTCCTATCCTGACCACCACTAGAATCGACACCTGCATCTGATCCCATAGTCCTCGCAGGAATCGTAGTCTGCTGTGTATGTGGTCGTACCACTCTATCCTGCTGCTGTAGAGGTGGCTGCTGAGGTGGCTGCTGTCCCTGTGGCTGCTGTCCTAGAGGAGGACCCTGCTATGCCTGCTGCTGTGGCTGCACCCTTGGAGGAATATGACCCACTGGTGATGTGAATCTCAGAAATGGATATGCTAAGAGTTGATCCCTGTATGCAGGAGTCACACTTGCATCTGTCACTGCTGCCAAGTAATCCCACCAAGCTGGCGGTACCCGGGCATCTATCATACTGTGCCCTTTGTCCAGCACTCTCTGCCACCCCTTCTTCGTCTCATCAATTAATTGGGCATATGGGCAATACTCAAGTGATATATCCTGTGGCCTCCCAAACTGGCGCATCACACGTGTAAGCAGAAACTGCTCAATCACTGTAATAGTACGGCCTATCAAAGGGCACAAATAGAACATGTATGACAACTCATGGCGAGCATCATCCCATACCTTAGTAGCAGCCAATGGCTGCCATATGACTGCAGCCATGTCATCTATCTATCCTCGCCACTTCTCTGTCTTACCCAGCGCGGGCTGGGTCATCTGACCTACATATCTGTAAATGTACGGCTCTAATGGCTGCCATGTATCCTGGAAAACCGGCCTACATATAGGAAGGTGCTCCCAGGCCTAGATCTACAGTATAACAACTCCCGCTGCCATAGTGCAGGAACCTCGATACACCACCTCATGCATCTCATGATACATCTGAGCAAGTATACACTCACCCCATCCATATGTCACTGCGGGAACATCTAGCATCTTCTGGAGCATAACGCCCCAGCCACACTCCAAACCATGCTGACCATAATTAGGTAACAAATGACAACTTAGAAACAGTGCCAGAATGACTGCCAATGGATGATCCTGGCCATAAGTACGTATCAATTCCTCCCAGGAGATAGCTCGACCCAATAACAACTAATCATGAAATATGGCCCTCAAGGCTTATGTCCCATCTCTCGGCCGCATGTAGTACTCAACACGAGCTCCATGAAAAGGTACTCTCCATATCTGGTATATGTCCTCCGGAGTCACTGTCATCTCTCCTAGAGGCAAGTGGAAGGTATTCATCTCCAAATGGAAACGCTCGACCAAGGCACCAAGTAATCCATGATTTACCTGAATATCGGGTATATCACGCAGATATGTCAGCCCCAATCCATCAATGTGGGCCCCATCAACATCTGATAGTCTCTACAATAGCTCACCCATAACAGGATGATGGGATCTAAAACCGATATCTGGGAGATCGACCTGCAACACAAAGGAACAAAATGGGATCAGTACCTCAACAATGATGATTTTCAAAGCAAAAGACAATACATGCAGCTACGAAATTACTGGACACGCAATCCAACTGGCTAACTCTGTGACATGAGGAATTAACTTTTTTCGCACTTTTGCCTTTTCTCATGCGAGAAAACTATTTTCTGGCATGAGGAACCTCTCCTGTAAGAAAATTCGTGCGAAGCAGAACCTCTTTGCGCGTGAGATTCTAGAAATCTCGCGCACCTCACGCTCAAACTTCGCGCGAGCTTTCATGAGGGGCCCGCGAGAAGAAACCCCAAAGCGTGCGAGGATACTATTTTCTCGTGTGAAGGGTGATCAGCCCTGGCATAAGGAAACTATTTCCTCACACGAAAATTGGCAAAAATTGACCTAAAACACTTAAAAACATGCTCGTAACGATAAAAATGGGAATTTGTTTTTGCAGAAATACAGGATCGTGTTACGAATACTCACAGGTGCGTCATACTCTGTTGGTCAGTTGTGCCATCTAGTGCACTAAAATCAATGCATATGTATGGGAATGCTCTCAAGCTCAGTTGGAAGTCTCGCCATCTCTAAAGTTAAAGGTGAATAATGATTTGAAAATGACCCCTCCAGGCCTTATATAGCATTTGACCTAATTTTTCAAAGTGCTCCATTTTCCGCGAAAATTGCACCCTTGGCTAATTGGACCGTTCTGGATCCATTTTTGTGATCAAAATTGAAATTTGACACTCCTAAGTAGCTCAAAATCACATTTTAAAATCATGGGACCAATGTGATCGGACGCTTGTGCAGTCACTCTTTTGATGATGGTTTCTTGTCAGGTTTTGCTCTGGTCATCATTTTCTTAGCTTCTGCAATCTTTTGATCAAAGTCAACTCTAGTCAATTCTGGTCAGCTATGGTCAAACCTAACCAATAAGACCTCTCAATCGCTCTAAAATGATTATGCTCTCTCTTGATCTATCTTTTCTGCGATTTCTCTCTCTCATCTTTCTGATGTGTCTTCTTTCACTTTCGCTCCTGAGGGGGCAGGATGATTGCATCATTGAACCTTTTTGCATTATTCTCAAATCAGTCTGAATCTAAAGTCCTCACTGCTAGGGGCATCTCATCATTTGGGGCATATTCAGTTTTTTGTACCTTATGGTCAAAATTGGATATTCCATGATCTAGAATCTCGCATCTCGTCATCTGTCTTGCTAGGTATCTGAGCAATCTAACTCAGATCCTCAAGGATCACGCTTCATTCTAGGAGACAATCCTAAATTGATTATCTTTTGGGACAGGTATTGGGGAAATCTAACCCCGGTTCCTGAAGGTTGAGCCTCGGTCTAGGGATAGTCTTGTGAAAGATATCAATCTAACCAGTGTTTGGGCAATCTAACCTAAACATTGGGGGATTAAGCTTCATTCTGGAGAAGATTCTTGAACTCTCACTGGGTATTGGGGCAATCTAACCCTAATTCCTGAAAGTTACCCTTCATTCTGAAGATAACTCTCGAAAACTCTTCAAACCATTATCTGGGCAATCTAACCTAGGTCTCGGAGGGCTTACCTCCGTATTGGGGCAATCTATCCCCGATTCTGGAGATAGTCCTGTATCTTCATTGGCTCTCAGTGGACATTGGGGCAATCTAACCCCAATTCTGTTCTTCACTTCAGACTATTCTTTGAATCAATGCGCTGCTCGCACATCAATTCAAAGAGGGGCAAAATGTAACACCCCAAAATTGGCACCTAATAACCTAATCAATTTTGTTGCATTTTCTTATCTTTGAAGTCCTATTGTACTAGACAAATTCTTCTCCTAATTGAGTTTAATTGACTGAGTTTCAAATGCAGAAAACCCAAATTTGCATAAATCTATCATTATACATAATTCCCAAATTTTTAATGATTATTAGCTAAACTCCTTATGATTAATTGATTTAATCCTAAAGTCCTAAGTGCTTTTAATTAAATCAAATCCACCCCCTTTGGCTAATATACATAAAAGGAATTGAAAGGTTATTTAATTAATCGAATGAATTATCCTCAAAAAGGGAATTCCATAATTCCATATGAAAGGACACTTATGTGTCAATAATTCATTCTTTTATTTTAATAGTCCTTGCTTATTTGTCTCAATTGGAGAATGAAGAGACAACTGTTTCTTTTCAAGAAACTCTTCGTCCTCTCTCCTCGGTTTTCTATAAATTGGACCTCTTTTCTTCATTGAAAAAGATCTTTGTTTTTAGCATCATTACTATAGGCAAATTTAGTGTTAATTTCATGCTTTTATCTTACTTTCTTGCATAATTAGCATAATTTGGAATTGGAATTGAACATTGTTTAGCTTTAATTCATGATCTATTTGTAGAAGCTAACAATTCAATTTGTGCTTTAAAAGCTTTTTAGATTCATCTTACTAATCAAATTCTAGCTTAAAAGGCATTCAGTTCTAGATTTCAAGCATTTTACTCTCTAGATTAGAAGCATTCAAGTTCTTAGCTTAATTGCACTTTTACTTCCATAGCTTAATTGCATTTCATTCTAGACTAAATGCACTTCATTTTCATAGCTTAAATCATGTCTTAATGCATAGAGTAACATCAATCTCTCATGAATTAGATGCATATTTCTCATAATTAATGGCTTTCCCTCATTCATTTGCACTATAAAATCCTCCATATTAGTAATGGTCAGGTTGTTGGCTCTCATTCTAAGGGTAAATTGCAACAATAACATCTAATTAGGAGGCAATAGGTCGCTTCAATCACATTTGCAGAGCAAACAATTCATGTTTGTCTTTGTGAATTCATTGATTGTGTAAGGACTATGTTGCATTTGTGTTGAATCAAGAGGTCCACATTCAACATAATACAGTGAGTACAGATTTTGAGATGAAGGTGTACAAGTTGGGTAAATTCATTGAGAATCAGAAGATCAAGATTCAGCTAGCATTACATTAGCTTGAGATAGCAAGATAGGAATTGAAGAAATCATTGACAACTAGGAAAGATTTGGCCAAACAAATGAATGATACTCATTACCAGGAAGATGACACTGCAAATCTATTTCATAATGAAGATTCTACTAAGAGTGATGCACCAATTTTAGATCTAATGGAAAAGAACAATGCACTATGTGAAGAAGTTAGAAACTTGAAAAGAGAATAATAAATGCAGACATTAAGACTATGTGAAGTAGTTGAACACAAGAAGAAAGCTGAAGATGAAAAAGCTATGGAAGAAGAAGATAAAAGAGTGATAACTATCAGACTTGATGAAAGGACACATGATGTGCAAATGATGAAAATCAATTAGGTTGACATGGAAAATCAACTACTACTTGCAAATCAGGAGATTAGTAGGAAAGATATTGAAATGATGAATCTGAGATCTGAGAACAATCAATTGAAAGATGATTTGAGATTTGAGAAGGAACTGAATGAAAGGTTGAATAAACCAAATGAAGCTTTAACTCCTTTTGAGAATCTGATGGAAGCATCAAGGAGGACAAAGGATTCTTCTGGATTAGGTCACACTGAATGAAAGACATCTACTGAGAAAGGAGAATCATCTAAGAATGGTGAAAGGAGGAATGCAAAGACAAAGCACACGCCTGTTTTCCACCACTGTAGAAAACCAGGTCATACAATTTTTTTTTTCTAAAGCAAGAAAGGTAAGTCCAATCCTAAACCTAATTTCAATGGTTATTATTTTAATTGCAAGAAATTTGGACATAAAGCACATGAATGTTGGGCTGAAGCAAGTGATGCACCTCCCAAACCAATATTTAATGGTTATTGTTACAAGTGTTAGAAACATGGTCATAAAGTACAAGACTGTAGATCCAATGCTAAACAACAATGGACATCAAAGACATAAACAAAAGCATATAAGAAAGGCAACACTTACAACTGGGATTATAATACAAGGCAGAGTTGTCATTATTGTGAAGAATATGGACATGCACCTTAAGATTGTTTAAATACACATTTTAGAGGGAAATCTAAGAGTTGGATGAATGGAAGCTTAGTCTATTTTAGTTGTTTGAAGATAGGTCACACTAAGAGAGAGTGTAGAACAAGAGTTCCTGCTCCTACTGTTGAAGAAATAAGAGCACAAATGAACCAGACATGGGTAAGGAAAACAGAGCTGAGTAGCAGTGAATCCACTAAAGTTGAGGTCACCCAATCCAATGGATCAGGTGATCACACCATCTTTAACTAAGCAGTAGAGGTATGTAAGCAATTACATTTAAATTTCAATTCTTACATCAGTTCCTAATATGTAAATGTGCCAAAGTCCATATATGCATATGTTAAGATGCACCAGGACATGTTTGTGACAAGTACCGAGAAGAGTTATCTGCACTATAGGTACCGAGTTGGTTGGCCGAGTAAGTTGTGTGATGGCTGAGTATGGTAAGCCGAGCGGTATGCAAGTTGTGTTAGTCGGCCATTGACAAATGGCTTGGACTAACCCAATAGGTAGAATATTTATTGCTTACCTATCTTGACCTTTCAAGTCTATATAAGGATGAACAGTCTATTCTTCATTTTACCTTGTGATTTTCAGCATTTACAGAGAGATCGAAGAAGTTGCAGAATTGATCTTAGTAAAGTTTGTTTCGATAATTTCATCAGCGTGCCATTGACAACCCTAAGTTTAAATAGTGTGAAGTGTTACTTGCCGAGGTACCCTATTCTTCATTCTTGAACCCTAATTTTAGAGATTATGGCTGCAAGTTCTTTCACACCAATCAAAGAAATGGAGGAGGAGCTGAAAGAAATTAAGCTAGTAAGAAGTGATGCATGTGCACCACCAAAATTTTGAGTCATTCCCGAAAGAACAATTTTAAGTGATCTAAACGAATCCCTCTCATCAATCCAACCAAAGGTACTTATGATCCACGATGTTAGATCCTGCTACATGGTTAAAATTGGTGAAGTAGGTGATAACGAATTGAGAAAATCCTACAACAAGTTATGTGAAAATGGAATTCTGAAAGACGAATTCAAGAATTTAGCCGAAAAAGGGTTAACTGATGCCCTAGATTTTCTGCCAGACTTTAAGGATGAATGGATCAAGGTTGTTCTAATATGAGTTAATAATATGCATATGTGGCTTGACAATGGACCAGTTAGGATCACAAAAGATATTATTCATTGAGTAACTGGATATCCTATTATCAGTGGTAAACGAACAATGAGAGATCAAAGTAAAGAATAGATAGTAGCTAGCACTAGAGTTATCTGGAATAACAGAGGTATGACTATCTCTACAATTGAAGATTTAGAACTTGAATTTGGAGTGAGAGTGATTGCACACAAGTTCTATCAGGCGAGCCGACTGGATAGTGTTCCCTGCACAGCCGTGGACCAAGCATGGAAGATAGTCAAGAAGAATCACACCTACAACCTTGCCGAGCTGTAATTGACACAACTAGCTGAGAAATTACTATCAATCAGAAAAGATAAAAGTTCATCATGTAAGTTTGGCTCTTTACTAGTCTGTATATTCTTCTATGTATAGAAGTCATTTCCTACACTGGAAAATATTGTTTGGAAAAAGGATAAACCTATTACTGTACAGATTAGTGAATGTATTCAGCAATTAGGAAATAATTTCAATAGTATTATGGGAAAATACTTTATGGAATTAAAAAAGAGAATGAGGTTGAAGACTAGAATTCATAGTTCAATTGTGGAAAAGCACTATGAAGAGATATGTTTCCTAGTTGATACAAATTACACTTACATTTAGGCTGTGACACCTAGGGTATCATGGTTGGAGCCATTTCCCTGTGAAGTTAACATTGATGAAATTGCAATAGCTATCACAACACTCCTAGCAGAGGAGATTGATACAAAAGAAAAGAGATTTAGAAATTATGATGAAGCCAAGGCAAAGATATCCATGAATCTTAAGGCAAGAACCATGGAGAGAAAGAGGAAAAAGATTTTTGAAAAATATGAAAAAGATGGTTGGATTGCCGAGTGACGAGGAGCTAGAGGATGCACCTCTAGACATATCTACTAGACAAGGAGAAGATGTATCTGAAGAACAAGAAGTAGAAGTCAGTAAATATGAAGAAGAGATTACTTCTAAGGCAAAAGGGAAGAAACCAACAGTAGCCAAGGTAACCAAGCCGAGTAAAGAAAAACCTAGAGTTACCCCTCCCATTGCAAATCATCCAAGGATAAGGGAATCTACTGCCACATCACCAGTAGAGAAAACAAAAGTTTATGTAAAGAAGGTTGGAGAGAGTAGTTCCAGATGGAAGACAAAATTTGCAACAAAGGCTGTTCCAAGCCTAAAAGTTAAGAGACCAAGAAGGAAACTGCATTTGGATATAGAAAGTGATGAAGACAAGACTGAAACTGATGAACCCATCAACATACCAACAACACCATTCAAGATACCCACATATATTAATGAGGTATGTGAGAATTTGAGAAATTCTGCAGGGTTATCTGGTTTTAAGTTTATCAAGTATGAAAAATTGAAGGTAGAAGATAAGCATAAAGTTCAGGAAGCTCTTCTAGATATGATGGAAAAAATGTGCTGAGTGAGTTATATGAGTTTCTATCTGGAAAATGGGAATTTGCACTAAAAAATGGGAGATAGATAAGAGAAGGCACATTAGCTCAAGTCATTCCTGAGCCGACTAAGAAATAGAGAGAAATTTTTTTTGAAGAGTATAAGCATAAATTCATACCTAAATAGAGAGGTTATGCTATTTTGAAAAATGATATTGAAGGTATAGTACAACACGGTACTAGGATTTGGAAGGAAATCTTTGGATTGGTTGCTCCAAAAGAGAGAAAGACTGATGAAGGAACATCTGAGCCAAAGGATAAAGAAATTGGATCCACCCTTTTACCAAAGAAATTGATAATTCAAATTTCTACTAAGCCTGACAAGCCTGGAGCAGAAGCACAAGAACAAACAGAGATAGTTAACACTGTTGATCTCATAATTGACAGTCCAATTGATGTGCCAATTGATGATTCTAGCAATTTGGATGCTGAGGGTCAGGATGAGCCGAGGGACTCAACCATAGAATCACCTATTAAGGCAATTGAGCCTGAAGGAGAGAAGAGTACAAAGGAGATGAAAAGAGAACTCAAAAGGAACCTGAGGATAAAGATGCTAAAAAAGAAGTAGAAAAAGATAAAACAAATGAACAAGAGGTAATTACACAGCATTCACCTATTTTAGAGGTTGTGAAATCAGTTCTAGATAGTAGTGAGGAGATAAGGGATACTAACAATGAGCCTAAAGAACACGAGGTAGTGCAAGTGTTGGTTGATCTACCACACTCTGCATCATCAAATCCCACTAGACTTAAAGCTGGAGGCATGCCTAATCAGCAAGCAATTTTGACTGAACTGAAAGACACAATGGTAACTACTACTGAGACTAGAATAGGTATTATGGAAATGAAGCCGAGCAGTAGCTCACCTAAATTTAAGAGGAGGAAAGTTATGTGGAAGAAGTCTCCGATTCTTGATGTCACATTAGATGAATTTATTGTGATTCCACCATGGGATCCCAATGTTTTGCCTTATGAACAGATTAAGACTCTTTAAGAGCTACTCAAGAGGAAGAAAAGACATGAGGAAATGAAAAGAGAGTAGAAGCAAAAGAAAGTGTTACATGACATCAAATACATATTTGTAAAAGCTTTTGACATGGAAGATGAAAACCCTCATGCTCCTATTCTTGAATAGTTAGTTCATATTGTGCAAAAAGTAAATGATGACAACATTGAAGCCAATGAAAAGCTATTGCAATGATCTGAGAGGAAATTTGAGAACAAAGTACTAGCAAAAATCTCAGGAGAAATTGAGGTAAAATAGGTTGAACTTTCTTCTCTTGTAGAAATTTTGGAGGAAGTTGCAAAAAATGTTTACTCTTTGTATAAGAAGTTATGTGATGTTGAATTATTCACAAAGGATAATCTACAAGCCTTAGAGAAATTTCAATTAGACTTAAAGTCAACTTGAAGTTCACTAAGTATGGATGCTAGCACTAGCTCCTTACATTTTAATAGATTGACTCATGCATAAAGGAGGATAGTTGAGCTCATGGCTGAAGATGGTCAGATTAGGACCAAATTGATTACTATTCAGACAAGCCTGATACCTCATCTAGAGGTCATTCAAAAAGAAATTTCATCTGCAAATGAATTGGTTAAGAGAGATTCTCATCTCTCCATTGCAGAGAGTTTATTAAGTCTAGCTGCTGAGCTAGACGTCAAAATAGAGGTTATGAAGTTGGTTAAGGACAGTTGGGACACTACATTTGCGTCCACCTTACAACTTCATAAACATTTTTTGGAAAAGTATAAATTGACCCCTCCTACAATCAGTGACAAAAACAAGGGGGAATCTGACAGGACTAACAAGGATATAGCATAAGGAGATTAGTACAGGTATCAATGTAAATATTTTTTTTTGAAGGCATGTATACTTTGTAAATTTTTGGTATGTAGTATGATTTAAATTCCTAGGGGGAGTACATTGTGTACTTAGGAAACATTTTGGATGGAATGAATCAAAATGATAAGTGTGTTTTTGCCACTCATATCAAAGGGGGAGATTGTTAATCTCTAAGTTTTATTGATGATAAGTGACCTACACTTAGTCATTTACTTAGGTAGTTTTATTTGGTTATCACTGTGGTCGAGCTAAACATTCAAGGCCAAGAAACATTTCCGAGCAAGTTTTAGGTTTCTGAGTTACATCATGTCGAGCTGAGTAGAATATTGAAGTGCTGAGCGACAGAGATGTTAAGTGCTGAGAAGAATAGTTTTTGCATACATGTCAGGATTGATTCAAACTTTGATGTAAAAGGTTTAGGTCAACTTGTATGAGATTTGGGATGACATTTGTATGCATTTAACATTTTTCAACTGAGTTAATTACACATTTAATTGCTTTATACTATGCATGACATGGAGCCAATTAGGAAATCAAAATGCATTAGAAGCATAAATTATAGATCTTGAATTTTGATCTAGATCTCGCTGCCAGATCTGAAAAGACATATAAGGTTGATTTTAATCCTAGAAAATGTGAGTGAGAGATATACAGTTTGTAAGAGAAGGGTTGTTGTTCTTGATAGATGAACAGTAAGTCATTTTGAGAAGAAGCCTAGATCAAGTAGAATGATAGAGCAGTGAAAAGTAGAGTAAAGACATATCAAATTGTGAGATCATAGAAGGTATTGGAAAGAGCAGATCCATTATTAGCATCTGAGTGCATAACAAAGGATCACTACTTGAAACATTCTAACAGGTGTATCAGGTGAAATCTCTTAATAGAGTGGTTCTAGCAGACCATTTTAAATCTCTTAGCTGAGTGCTTACTTTACTGTAAATTGAAATCCTTTAAAAAGGTAGATTGTAATGATCTTTAGTTCTTAACCAAACAGACCTTTAACTAGGTATATTGCATGTTGCAATCAAACTCTTGTAGTCCTTATAGACACACTTTATTGCTGCAATAGTGAAGATTTTGTGGGTGTCATCCCCACCCTAGTTTTACCTATTTGGGTTTCTGGGTTACCAAAATTTGGTGTTATGAGCTGTACATTTCATGTTGTTGATGCTATCTGATATTAGGTTAAATTCATATATGTATGAATATAGATCAATTTGTTTTAAGTGGTTAAGTATTAAGATCTGATTGACCCCCCCTCTCAGTATCTTGCTTTCCCCATTATTGTACTTCCAACAATCTCATCTAAATGAAGATATTCAATCATTTGTTGAATGATGGCCTCATTTTGAGACTCATCAACGCCTTCTAGCCTAGCCTTTTTCCTTTCTTCAAAATCCCTCATTTTGTACTATATCTAGAAATCTTTAAATTCTTCAGTTTTAGTAAACTCATTTCCTTGTAGAAACCTAAGAGAAATATCTTCTCTCTCATCACTCATGTCTATAATAGTGTCTTTCTCTACCATTTGTGCTTGGTAGCCATGTACACCTTATTGATAAATGGGAGGTTTAGAAGAAGGGCCTGCCTTACTATCTCCTCTTAAAGTTCTAAGAATAGTTGCCACTTCAATTGGGCTATCTTCCTCATCAGAGTCATTATATCCCACAAGGGGAGAAACAAAAACTTCTTGCTGTACATTTGGTGGTGAATCGGGAGGTGAATCATCCAAAAATATAAACTTTCTTCTTTTTCTAGGAGGAGGCTGTGCCTTTTCCACCTCCTTAGTAGCTTCCTGCTGCACCTCTTTTGAATCCTCCTTAGGAACTTCCTCAAGAGCTTTCTGATGTTCTTTATACTGCTGGCTACCTCTATATAATTCCTCAAAATTCAGAATTCAATTTTTAATTCTTAACACTTGTAGTTCTTCATCATGATAAAATCTAGACTTCCCTACAAAAATCCTCTCTATTTCCATTTCAAAATGATTCCCCATTTCTTCAAATTTTGCATGATAGTTTCTACATCATCACAATTTCTGATCACATCCTCATTAATCTTTAATTGATGTTTGAATTTGGCCACAATGGAGTGGATGTGTCCTTCGGGGTCATAATCTCTTCACTTGGAACTATCTAGTTTGAAATGAGTATTCATATACTGTTGAACTTCTGATAGCATGTTAGATCCAATGGTAAGTTTTGAAAATTTCACACTATGTGGCATGTAAGTACCCTTTTTCCTTGGAGCTATGATTTCCTTCTCCAACCATAACTTTTTCCACATAAATTCAAAGAATCCTACTCTTTCAGAAACATGAGTAGGTAAAAAATGGGGTTGCTGTCTGCACCCATAAATTCTAATCATAGTATACTTAGTGAAACATATCCAATCACCAAAATTGTGGGGATATCCTCTGTCAAGCATGAAATCCTTAGGTCTAAGCATGCATTTTATGTTTTATGGCACCCTTTCCTTTTGGTATCTCATCATTCTGAAAACCCACAGTACAAAAACATCCTGAAAAATGTTAAAACTACAATCTCTACTGTGCTTGTACCAAGGCTTGCACCATAGCTATACTGGAAACCTATTTCCCTGATCATCTTGTGTGGTTAATTCCGAAGATTCTCTGAACTCAACAATATTTTGGAAAGAATCAAATGTAGCAATATAGAATAACTTTTGAATGACTTTGTAGTCTTCCAGTTTACCAGCTGCTGATGCAAGGTCGTCTCAATTTTAGCTGCAAAATCAAACTCCATGTAGCAGTTGGGGTTATGAATTCTCATAGACATAACATAAAATCCAATGGGATTTTAGGTCTAGCATCCTTTCCACAGAGCTGTGCCCAAACAAAATATGTATTTTGGAAGAAACTCATGAAGTTTCTAGTTGGGTGTGGCCCATTGCTGTCCACTGGCATTATCCTGTTATTTACTCCTCTTTTGGTAAAGTAGGAGATTTCCATAAAACCAACTGACTTCACATGTCACTCAAAATCAATAGCAAAATGGTCCCATCAATTTTGGTGGGGGATTGCTTTCTCAAGCCAAATTATTCCTCTATATATCCCCTTGCAATGCTCAAGAGTGGGAATCCATCCATTTTTTGGATCATTCTAATCTCAGGCTTATAATTCTCAGCTAGGAAATTCAACAACTCAATGTCTACAAAGACATTGAGAAATAGCACCTTTGTTAGGTCTAGTCTCCATGGGTTTGACCTTGGCTCCTTCTCATTTCTGTTTGAATAGAAGAATCAGAATAATGACCTGCCATGTACTGGGAGTGTGGGGTCTCTGCATGCACTCCACTCATCCATGAACACATTTTTAGCCCCTGAGTGTGCTGACCCTGGTAATACAGTAAGGAGGGTGGACTGCAGTGCTCTTTCTTTCAAAATCTTAGGCTTCTCTGAGGCCTCTTTCTTAACACTTGTTTCCTTCCTCTTAGACATATTTATCTTTATAAAACAAGCAATGCAGTAAGATACAGAGTTTTGAGAAAAGATTTTAAAATTACTGGTGTGTTAATTGCGGGTTCAAAATTCTCCTCGTTGCTCTTACTCATCCAAATTCTTCATCTCGAGAGTGCAAATGTATTTGAAAATACTTCACAATCTTTTATAACTTGCCTCATTAAATGCATATTAATTCTGACATTTTTCATCGTGACATCTCGAGCAAGCTACCTTCAATATATGTCATACCATTGTGTGTGCTTGAAAGTGACCTCTAAATCAAGCACAAACACAACATGGTCATTGCTCAATCATCAAATTTTCAAAGATGAACATGAATTGTCCATTTCACAAACTTGACTGAATCGACCTGTTGCCTCCTATTTAGTTGGGGTGTCAAATTTGCTCTTAGAATTACAAGAGCCAACAACCATGACCATTGCTAAAATGCAGGATTTTAAAGTATGATAAAAACTGAAATTAAAATTACTCTATATGAGAAATGCCATTAGAATTAAAGAATTTAAATGCATACTCTAATCTAGAAAGCTTGAAAAGATGATAGAATTAAGCTATTAGATATGTAAACAAAACTACATTAAGATGCAACATGTTATTAATCTAAATAACACTAAGCTAATTATGCAATAAATCTTGAAAAGTGAGAAAATCAAGACAAAAATTAACTATAGTTTAGATGCTCTCAAAATTCTCCTCTCAAATGAAGAAAATGAGGTCCATAATATAGAAGATCCTGGAAAGAGGATGAAGAGTTTCTTGAAAAGAAACGGCTGACTCTTCATCTCCATGGAGGAAAGTGAGACAATTTTGAAGGAATTATTCAATTAAAGGAATGAATTATTGCCACATGAGTGGCTTTTCATATGGAATTATGAAATTCCTTTTGAGGATAATTCACTCAAATAAGCAAATAATTATTTTAATTCCTTTTGATGTGTATTAGCTAAAGGGGGTCGAATTAATTTAATTTAAAAGTACTTAGGACTTTTAGAATTAAATTAATTAATCATAGGGATTTTTAGCTAATAAACCTTGATAATTTAGGAATTAAATATAATGTGAGATTTATACAAATTTAGGTTTTCTGCATTTGAGACCAAGTCAATTAAAGTCAATAAGGAAGGAGAATTTGCCTAGTACAATAGGACTTCGATGATGAGAAAATGCACCAAAATTGATTAGAATTGTAAGGTGCCAATTTTGGGGTGTTACATTTTGCCCCTCTTTGAATTGATGTGCAAGCAGTGCATTGATTCAAAGAATAGTCTGATGTGATAGATGAAGATTTTAGGAGTCTAGGTTAGGTTGCCAAGACACTGATCAGATCGAGAAATAGAACCATCTTTAGAATGAAGCATGATTCTTCAAAGTCTAAGTTAGATTGTGAAGACAACGGTCCAAATACCAGTTGAGACAAGATTAGAATCAGGGTTAGATTTCCCCAATGTCCACTGATAGCTAATGAAGATTTAGGACTATCTTCAGAATCAGGGTTAGATTGCCCCAATATGAAGGTTAGCCCTCCGAGATCTTGGTTAGATTGCCTAGATAACGGTCTAAAGATTTTTTGAGAGCCTTCTTCAGAACAAACCATAACTTTCAGGAATTAGGGTTAGATTGCCCCAATACCTAATGAGATTTCAAGAATCATCTCCAGAATGAAGCTTGATCCTTGAGGATCTGAGTTAGATTGCTAAGATACCTAGAAAGATACATGATAAGATGACAAGATGTGAGGCATCAAGATGCCCCTAGAGATTCAAGATCATGGAATATCCAATTTTGACCATAAGGTATGAGAAACTGAATATGCCCCAAGTGATGAGATGCCCCTAGTGATGGGGACTTTCGATTTAGATCAGACTGATTCGAGAATGATACGAAAAGATTCAATGATGCAATCATCTTGCCCCCTTAGGAGTGAAATCGAAAGATGACACAGCATAAAGATAATTGAGAGCAAGAAATCATAGATAGAAATAAGATCAAAGATCTAGATAAATCTGAGATAGATCAAGATAAGGCAGAATCAATTTAGAGCAATCGGGAGGTCTTATTGACTAGGTTTGACCATAGTTGACCAAGTTTGACCAGAATTGACTAGAGTTTACTTTGATGAAAAGATTGCAGAAGCCAAGAAAATGATGACAAGAGATGATCTTGACAAGAAAGCGACATCAGAAATTTGATTGCACAAGCATCCGATCGCGTCGGTCCAAAAAATTTTAAAACATGATTTTGAGCTGCTTAGGAGTGTTAGATTTTGATTTTGATCACGAAAATAGATTCAGAACGGTTGATTGTGCAGTTAAGAGGAATCCAGGATAAAAGATGAGAACCTTCAAAGAATGAGAAGACAATAAAGAGAGCACCAAAACTGTTGCTATGCAAGCTTAAAATGTGAATGCAAGCCTAAACTAAATGCAACCCTAGGACTTGGTTGTTGGACTCATCGCATAATTATCATCATCAAGTTTTGGAACATCAGAGTCAATACAATCCTTACTGGTGTCATTGCGACTATAAGGATGTGAATATGACTTTCATTAGATAAAATGTAGAAAATGAACATAAGCACCAGGGCACAACAGCCAAGATGACCTGAACATTGTTTCCATTTTGATATAGTAAGAGTACACAAGTAAACAAATAGAGAAATAATAGTCAAGGAGATAGTTCCAACCTCCCCTTGGCATACAAATAAACAAGATCGAGGGATGTGAGGATTTTCCACCTTAATGAAGAAGCTCTTATCACATACACCTTGTTTATTTGACACTGTCGGATCATCAAAACCATATCTACAAGCAGTAGACAAAGAAAATATCAGTGAAATTCATGAGAACAGACAACATACAAAGAAAGATTAAATCATAGCTCAGCATGTTTCAAAGATCTCGAATATGTCTATGTTCGGGGTGTTGAAAAACACCATTGTGCTTGTGAGTGGATTATGTTGGATTGCTACCAAGAGATTTTTACGTGGTGATATCCAATGTGTGTTAAGAAAAGACAGATGTGTGCAAAGAGAGTGTTGAAAAACACTGTTTGATTGGGGTGTTGAGAGACACTAGTTTGTGTCAGTAGATAGTTATCCTTTAGAACTGACAAGATTACTGACTCGAGTGTAAAATGAAGATGTGATCAAAGTGGGGAGCCATGCCCCCACGTAATGAATGGATTGATGTCAAACATGTAGATAGCGAGTCAATGTGAGAAATCTCAGTATTATAGTGACAGTAGGCAGATGTAGTGAGAACCACCGGTGACTGACGCAAGAAAGATTCTCAAGTATAAAGGTCGATGCAAAATCTAGGCATCAATAGGTAGACTCAATGAGAACCACTGGCGACTGATGCGAAGAGGAGTGAGACTCCAAGAGATAGGAAGATGCCATTGTATGCATAAATGTTGTCACACTTCTATGAATCATTCCATTCAAGAACACTCAAGAATGAGGTCTCAAAAATTGATCCATAGCTCCCTAGGCATGGAGTGCAAGGGTTTTTAGAATGCTCTCAGCTAGAG
>MU224420.1:803145-815313 GCA_018584345.1 Thuja plicata
TTCCATATGAAAAGCCACTCATGTGGCAATAATTCATTCTTTTAATTGAATAATTCCTTCAAAATTATCTCACCTTCCTCCATGGAGATGAAGAGTCAGCTGTTTCTTTTCAAGAAACTCTTCATCCTCTTTCCAGGATCTTCTATATTATGGACCTCATTTTCTTCATTTGGGAGGAGCATTTTGAGAGCATCTAAACTATAGTTAATTTTTGTCTTGATTTTCTCACTTTTCAAGCTTTATTACATAATTAACTTAGTGTTATTTAGATTAATAACATGTTGCATCTTAATGTAGTTTTTCTTACATATCTAATAGCTTAATTCTATCATCTTTTCAAGCTTTCTAGATTAGAGTATGCATTTCAATTATTTAATTCTAATGGCATTTCTCATATAGAGTAATTTCAATTTTAGTTTTTATCATACTTTAAAATCCTCCATTTTAGCAATGGTCATGGTTGTTGGCTCTCATTCTGAGAGTAAATTTGAAACCCCAACTAAATAGGAGGCAACAGGTTGATTCAATCGAGTTTGTGAAATGGAAAATTCATGTTCATCTTTGCAAATTCAATGATTGAATAATGACCATGTTGAGTTTGTGCCTGATTTAGAGGTCACTTTCAAGAGCACACATTTTGGCACCCACCGTGGGGTAGAAAAAATGATTTTTGACCTCATTCTCAAAATTTTCTTACATAAATTTGAACTCTGCCGTGCGTCTGTACATCACTAGTACATAATATCGTACAAAATTTCAGATCAAGCCACGTGGATTTTTTCTCCTAGTAGCATTCTCTTGCACAAGGAAACACTATCTCACGAAGGTCCCCTTACTTTCTCGCACACAATGATATACTTTCTCATGTGA
The DNA here is from genome assembly GCA_018584345.1 of Thuja plicata. Taxonomy (NCBI): domain Eukaryota; kingdom Viridiplantae; phylum Streptophyta; class Pinopsida; order Cupressales; family Cupressaceae; genus Thuja; species Thuja plicata. The sequence continues at coordinate 804,016 of MU224420.1, forward strand.
AGTTTTACATACAATTATTAAATTTTCAGATTCTACAATTTACTATTATCATTCTCTGACATTTAATTTCTGCTGTGGATTTCATGTTTCTGATTTCTGCTACAACATAATAGTGGTTTGCAGGTCACTTGTCAAAGATCATGCAAAATTGCTAACGGTTTGCTTGCAGGATAGTTTTCAAAGACATTAAAAATGTTGTGCTTGTTTACTATTTTTCATTCACATAGTTTAAATAGGGATTTGTTAAAATTTCTTAAGGGTCTTGATAGCAAAGTAGGGGAATAGGCTCTTCATTACATGGAAGTGATGCCCATGGATGAAACTGAGACCCAGATGTTTCTAGAATGATGGATACCTAGGGAAGTAGAGCAAGGAAGTGGATCTTTAACACATCTACTTGTTAGGGGATTATGCTCTTCTCTCTTTGATATAATCAGAAACCCAAAGCCTTGTGTATTTGGTGGATTGAAGCTAGCTCGGTGATGAATATGTCTTGCATGTTTGGGTAAGGTGAAAAGGTAGAGAAGAATGCTCTTCTCTCTTTGAGATAATCATAAAATTGGACCCTTGAATCCAGGCCAAGTTTGTGTCACCTTTAGAGGGCCTGCCAGAAGTTGAACCTTTAGGAATGACCCAATTGAGTACACACCTATCACCAGTGATTCCACCTCACTATAATAAAGTCTTCTTTGTTGAGTCCAAAGACTCCAAAGCCATGGTAACTTCTTTCTCATGATTTCAACTATCATCTTGAGAAAGCCTTGTTTTTTTGTACTGAGCGACGCCGCTCCCAGCCCTGCTTGCAAGGGTGTATGACTTTCAAGTGTTGGTGTGGTTGTGAGGCCCTAGCTCTATATCAGAGGCATTGAAGGTTATTGTGAATAGAATCCCACTAAAAAATCTCTTAGTTAGATGCCTACCTGGATCACCTCCAAAAGAAGACATAATCTGTGTGTAGGGAGGGGGAAGAATCTCTCCCCTAGATTCTTGATATAGGTATGAACCTGGATGATTGAAGTGGTATATGACACTAGCCCCTGCTTTAAGGGTAACCTTCAAACATATATACTTAGTCCTTGGAAACACCAAAAACATGGGTGCCCTCTCGGGGGTGACACCACTGTGTGAGGTGCACACATACGCATAAGACAGCGGGGCACAAATTTTGTCTTCTCCACAATTTTTTTGTAGGGATAACTAAGTGTTTGTTTCAAGTCTTAAACTATCCAATCATGATCAAACAAAGACTCCCATGATTCTACCAAGTTGCTTTGTCCTTGGTAGAACTGTTTACGACTATTGCTTGATTGAAACTTCATGCTTGTTAACGAGTGCTTGTCACCTTCAAACTGAGATTGCTGTTCTTTATTATTATAAAAATACCCTGAATCTAGAAATTCTGTCAGAGAATAGTCCTAATTGTGTCTCAAAATCTGGTTTTTGTCTCAAAAACTAAGTCTATTTATCAAAACATGGAGTTTTCTTGTGTGAGATTTCAGAAACTGAGAACTTCCTCGCACGAGCTTTCATTTTCTCATGCCCATTTGAGAACTTCCTCGTGTGAGACAACACTTTCTCATGTGAATCTATACCTTGGTGTCCTAAAACAACGAGTTATTTCCCATTGACTGGTGAGTTTTTTGCCTGATCTAACTTTTTTCTGGGATCTAATTGCCTATTTCCCTGTTGTTTTCAGTCTGAAACTTCAACGATCTGTTGAAAATATATCAAAACTATGTCCAATTTGTTTCAAAACTTGTCAAATCTTAGTCTTTCATTGGTCTATCCTACTACATTTAGTCTATTCTAAAATTTGTGCTATCATAACACTTCTGCTAGTTCACATGCATCTGCAATCTATTGTTAGTCCAACCTATTGCTATCTTGAAATTTGATGTATTTACAGTTGTCCAATTGATTGAGTCCTTTGTTATCTTATCATCTTTGTCTGCGCTGTCCTTATCCCAAGTTGGAAAAGTAGGTTTGTCAACCTTGACTCAAAATCAAAGTCATTGCTATCTCTTTCTCAATTGGATATTATCTCTTTTGTTCTTTGGTCTTGGACTTAATCAACACTTTAGATATCACTTTAGCACCTGTCAGTCAATCAATTGATTCATCATACCTTCTCTTCAATCTTCTAAGAAAGTGCATCAAGACAATCTTACAATGTCTAAAAGCAAAGAAGAGATTCTTAGGGCAACTTTATTAAAACAACTTCAAACTTTGGAATCTGAACTCCAACGATTAAAGGGGGAAAATGATACTTCATTTGATGAATCCTTATTAAAATCAACCTATCCTTTGTTTCTTGATCATGATTCTTATATCTTCAAACTTCCTTCCAACATGGATAAATATTGGCATGACAATCCCATCTTTGATCAAGAACAATTTTATGAGAATCCCAACTTTGATCAAGAACAATTTTATGAGAATCCCAACTTTGATCAAGAACAATTATATGACAATCCCAAATTTGATCAAGAGAATGTAGAGGAAACTATGATAGAATTAGATGAAATTCTTTTCTATCCGCAACAGAAGGATATTGCAAGTCAAGAAGCATCTATTTATCCTTTAGAGAGAATCTTTACTCCTTTGGGACAATCTTATCATTCAGCATTGGAGAAACTTCTTGAGCATGATCTCATCACATTGCCTCCAGCCACATCATGTGGATCCAGATTCTTTAGTAACTATTGTGCATATCATCGACATAACAAGCATAGAAATTCATATTGCTTGGAGTTGAAACATAAAATCCAAGATCTCATAGATGATGGCATAATCAAAGTGGAAAATGCTAACGAATCATCTAGTGAAGATACTAATCTCAAGCAAGATCAATATTAGGAATCCATGTCTAGAAATGGTTCCCATACCACATATACTTCTTCCACCATTCCTCCATCTCCTAAAGCTTCATCATCTCTGTCAAGAACTGAGGTTAATGATGACTATGTCTACTCTCAAGGACTACCTCTAAAATAGATCCAAGCTAATCTGCATACGACTGCAAGTCCTTCTCAGGCTTCAAAGATCATAGACCTAAAGCTCCCATGTGCTTCAACACTTATCATGCCTATTCCAAATGATTGTCCATTAGTGTGTCAAGAATCCCATATGAAGATCAAAACTCCTACCTCATCCTTAGAAGTGGCTCCATGTCAAGAGGAGAATCCACAATGTGAAGAAAAATATATTAGTGATGATCAAGATAAGGAAACCATCCATCATTATCCAATAGTTGACCAAAGTCACATACCTCAAGAGTCCCATGATGATTCTATCATCCCCTTCCATTTCTCACTAGAAGGAACTCTTACATCTCCTATATCCATCTCCAAAGAAATATCAAGATATCCTTTCCACCATCTCTAATGAACCTATTGAAAATCATGAGAAAGGTACCCTTTGTACACCATCTAAAGATCCTTGTCAAGATCAGAGCAGCCCTTCATCTCCTTGTCATGCTCCTCCATATCCACCTCAAGAAAACATCGTTCCTCCAAATCCCTTGCAGAAATATAAATCCCCTGAAGCTTTAGCTGCTCCTATCAAAATTGCTCCTATCAAAGCTACTCATGCATCTATTGATATAAAGGTGAATTCAAAAGAGAAGAGCCTTGGTCATGTAACTCACTCTAAAGATGTTGATATCACCTCCATGCTTTATATCCGTCTATTTAAACGTAAGCATCAGTCTTCTCCATCTTCCAAATCCATCCTTGGTCCCTACATCCCAAAATTGAGATTTTTAAACCTTCCATCTATATTGGGTCCTTATGTCCCCCCATCTACCATGCCTATCAATACTAGCTTTTCATCCAATTACCCTATCTCCTATCCAGATCAACAAAGACATGCATCTTTGAAAGCTCCATTTCAACCCTCCATATGAACCAGTCATATTAGCCCTATTCATCCACAATTCCTAAGTCGTTTGGAAGCAATTTGATGTGCAATGAAAAAATTAGAAATACAAGAATCCATTTACATATGAAGATCACTATGTCCCATCTAATCGACATCTGACTACAAATAAAAAGGAAATATTTAAGAGACCACATAGGTCCACCGAGAAAAAAAAAAAAAAAAAGATATGGGGGGTTGATAGGGCCGATATGACTAGTTCATATGGAGGTGCTTGAAAGTGACCTCTAAATCAGGCACAAACACAACATGGTCATTGCTCAGTCATCGAATTTGCAAAGATGAACATGAATTGTCCATTTCACAAACTTGATTGAATCTACCTGTTGCCTCCTATTTAGTTGGGGTGTCAAATTTACTCTCAGAACAAGAGCCAACAACCATGACCATTGCTAAAATGGAGGATTTTAAAGTATGATAAAAATTGAAATTGAAATTACTCTATATGAGAAGTTCCATTAGAATTAAAGAATTGAAATGCATACTCTAATCTAGAAAGCTTGAAAAGATGATAGAATTAAGCTATTAGATATGTAAACAAAACCAAAATAAGATGCAACATGTTGTTAATCTAAATAACACTAAGCTAATTATGTAATAAAGCTTGAAAAGTAAGAAAATCAAGACAAAATTAATTATAGTTTAGATGCTCTCAAAATGCTCCTCCCAAATGAAGAAAATGAGGTCCATAATATAGAAGATCTTGGAAAGAGTATGAAGAGTTTCTTGAAAAGAAATGGCTGACTCTTCATCTCGATGGAGGAAGGTGAGACAATTTTGAAGGAATTATTCAATTAAAAGAATGAATTATTGCCACATAAGTGGCTTTTCATATGGAATTATGGAATTCCTTTTGAGGATAATTCACTCAAATAAGAAAATAATTCTTTTAATTCCCTTTGATGTGTATTAGCTAAAGGGTGTGGAATTAATTTAATTTAAAATAACTTAGGACTTTTATAATTAAATTAATTAATCATAGGGATTTTTAGCTAATAAACCTTGATAATTTAGGAATTAAATATAATGTGAGATTTATGCAAATTCAGGTTTTCTGCATTTGAGACCAAGTCAATTAAAGTCAATTAGGAAGGAGAATTTGCCTAGTATAATAGGACTTTGATGATGAGATAATGTGTGCTTGCAAGTGACCTCTAAATCAGGCACAAACACAACATGGTCATTGCTTAATCATCAAATTTGCAAAGATGAACATGAATTGTCCATTTCACAAACTTGATTGAATCGACCTATTGCCTCCTATTTAGTTGGGGTGTCGAATTTACTCTCAAAATGAGAGCGAACAACCATGACCATTGCTAAAATGAAGGATTTTAAAGTATGATAAAAATTGAAATTGAAATTGCTCTATATGAGAAACGCCATTAGAATTAAAGAATTTAAATGCATACTCTAATCTAGAAAGCTTGAAAAGATGATAGAATTAAGCTTTAGACATGTAAACAAAACTACATTAAGATGCAACATGTTATTAATCCAAATAACACTAAGCTAATTATGCAATAAAGCTTGAAAAGTGAGAAAATCAAGACAAAAATTAACTATAGTTTAGATGCTCTCAAAATGCTCCTCTCAAATGAAGAAAATGAGGTCCATAATATAGAAGATCCTGGAAAGAGGATGAAGAGTTTCTTGGAAAGAAATGGCTGACTCTTCATCTCCATGGAGGAAGGTGAGACAATTTTGAAGGAATTATTCAATTAAAAGAATGAATTATTGCCACACGAGTGGCTTTTCATATGGAATTATGGAATTCCTTTTGAGGATAATTCACTCAAACAAGAAAATAATTGTTTTAATTCCTTTTGATGTGTATCATATAAAGGGGGTGGAATTAATTTAATTTAAAAGCATTTAGGACTTTTAAAATTAAATTAATTAATCATAGGGATTTTTAGCTAATAAACCTTGATAATTTAGGAATTAGATATAATGTGAGATTTATGCAAATTCAAGTTTTCTGCATTTGAGACCAAGTCAATTAGGAAGGAGAATTTGCCTAGTACTATAGGACTTCGATGATGAGAAAATGCACCAAAATTGATTAGAATTATAAGGTGCCAATTTTGAGGTGTTACATTTTTCCCCTCTTTGAATTGATGTGCGAGCAGCGCATTGATTCAAAGAACAGTTTGATGTGACAGATGAATATTTTGGGAGTCTAGGTTAGGTTGCCAAGACACCGATCAGATTGAGAAACAAAACCATCTTCAGAACAAAACATGATTCTCTGAAGTATAAGTTAGATTGCGAAGACAAGGGTCCAAATATCACTTGAGAGAAGATTGAAATTGGGGTTAGATTGCCCCAATGTCTGATGATAGCTGATGAAGATTTAGGACTATCTCCAGAATAAGGGTTAGATTGCCCCAATACAAAGGTTAGCCCTCTGAGATCCAGGTTAGGTTTCCTAGATAACAGTCTAAAGAGTTTTTGAGAGCCATCTTAAAAATGAAGCATAAATTTTAGGAATTAGGGTTAGATTTCCCCAATACCTAATGAGATTTCAAGAATCATCTCCAGAATGAAGCCTGATCCTTGAGGATCCGAGTTAGATTTCTCAGATACCTAGAAAGATACATGATAAGATAACAAGATGCGAGGCATCAAGATGCCCCTAGAGATTCAAGATCATGGAATATCCAATTTTGACCATAAGGTATGAAAAACTGAATATGTCCCAAGTGATGAGATGCCCCTAGCGATGGGGACTTTTGATTCAGATCAGACTAATTAAAGAATGATGCAAAAAGATTCAATGATGCAATCATCCTGCCCCCTCAGGAGTGAAATCGAAAGATGACACAATAGAAAGATGATTGAGAGAAGGAAATCATAGATAGAAAGAAGATCAAAGATCTAGAGAAATTTGAGATAGATAAAGAGAAGGCAAAATCAATTTAGAGCATTTGGGAGGTCCTGTTGACTAGGTTTGACCATAGTTGACCAAGTTTGATGAGAATCAACTAGAGTTAACTTTGATGAAAAGATTGCAGAAGCCAAGAAAATGATGACGAGAGATGATCTTGACAAGAAAGCGATGTTAGAAACTTGACTGCACAAGCGTTCGATCACATCAGTCCCAAAAATTTTAAAACACGATTTCAAGCTACTTAGGAGTGTCAGATTTTGATTTTGATTTTGAGCTGCTTGGGAGTGTCAGATTTCAGATTTCAATCACGAGCTGCTTAGGAGTGTCAGATTTTTATTTTGATCACGAAAATGGATGCAGAACGGTCGATTGTGCAATCAAGAGGAATCTAGGAAAAAAGATGAGAACCTTCGAAGAATGAGAAGACAATAAAGAGAGCACCAAAACTGTTGCTATGCAAGCTTAAAATGTGAATGCAAGCCTAAACTAAATGCAACCGTAGGACTTGGTTCTTGGACTCATCGTATAATTATCATCATCAAGTTTTGGAACATTGGAGTCAATACAATCCTTACTGGTGTCACTGCAACCATAAGGATGTGAATATGACTTTCATCGGATAAAATGTAGAAAATGAACATAAGCACCAGGGCACAACAACCAAGATGACTTGAACATTGTTTCTATTTTATTATAGTAAGAGTACACAAGTAAACAAACAAAGCAATAACAGTCAAGGAGATAGTTCCAACCTCCCCTTGGTGTACAAATAAACAAGATCGAGGGATGTGAGGCTTTTCCACCTTAATGCAGAAGCTCTTATCACATAAAACCTATTTATTTGACGCTGTCAGATCATCATAACCATACCCAAAAGCAGTAGACAAAGAAAGTATCAATGAAATTCATGAGAACATGCAACATACAAAGAAAGATTCAATCATAGCTCAGCATTTTTCAAAGTTTACAAATGTGTCTTGGTTTGGGGTTTCAAAAAAAACCATTGTGCTTGTGAGTGGGATGTGTTTTATTGCTATCAAGAGATGTTTACGTTGTGATGTATCCAATATGTGTTGAAAAACACAGATGTGTTCAAAGATAGTGTTGAAAAACACTGTTGGATTGGGAAGTTGAGAAACACCAGTTTGTGCCAGTAGATAGTTGTCCTTTAGAACTGACAAGATTACTAACTCAAGTGTAAACCAAAGATGTGATCAAAGTGGCTAGGAGTCATGCCCCCAAGTAACGAATAGATTGATGTCGAACATGGAGATAGCGAGTCGATGTGAGAAATTTCAGTAATACAGTGATAGTAGGCAGACGTAGTGAGAACCACTGGTGACTGACGCAAGAAAGATTCTCAAGTATAAAGGTCAATGTGAAATCTAGGCATCAGCAGGTAGACTCAGTGAGAACCACTGGTGACTGATGAAAAGAGGAGAGAGACTCCAAGAGATAGGACAATGCCCCCTAGACTAGGAATATGCCCTTGAGTGTGACCAGTTTCAATCCATGTGAAGTCAAGCAAAATCTCAAAGATGACTGAGAGCGAATGCATGAGCGAAGTAAAGCAGGAAAGCAAACTAAAGTAGGAAAGAAGGAGAGCAACTGCAAGAAAGCCAAGGGATGCCATGATAGATAGAGCATTGTGGAACAAGAGGCGTCTATTTACCAGGTTTTCACCATCTTGGTAGAAATTCTATTTTTGCTACCATGACGCCTGTTTACTAGGTTTTCATCAATGGCACATTTTTCTCTTTTTTTTTTTTTTTTTGTATTTTCATTTTTTTGATTTTTTTGGTATTTTTTCTTTTCTATTTTTTTGGTATCATGAAGGTGCCTATTTACTAGTTTTCACCAGGATAATAGATACATCAAAGTGCCTATTTGCCAGGTTTTCACTAAGATGATCATTTTTTCAGGACATTTTGCAATTTTTGGGATTTTCTCATAATAAAGTATGTACATGAGCATTCAAAAGACATCTCAACTGTAGAACTTATTCAGATGAAAAGCATTGATAGGCTCTTTGAGTTGTTCCCCCTCTGTGGTAGAGAGATGGTAAGTGCCAAACCCAAATACTACAGTGATAATATACGGGCCAAGCCAGTTTGGTTCAAATTTTCCTTTTTGGACCTGTTGCTGTTGATTCTTGGGGTTTTCTCCCAGGACGAGATCACCCATTTGGAATTCCCTTGGCCTGACCTTCTTGTTGTATCTTTTAGATATTATCTTTTGATATGCTTAGAGATGATTGAATGCCACTTTTTGACGTTCATCCAGTAGTTCAAGATCTTGTAGCCGAGATATTCTGATATCATCATCAGTAATGAGGCCCTTTAGAGAGACTCACAATGTAGGAATCTCAACCTCAATAGGATGCACTGCATCTGCATCATAAACTAGAGAAAAGGGAATGGCCCCTGTTGGTGTTCGTATACTGGTGTGGTAAGCCCATAAAGACAAATTAATATGGAGATGCCAGTCTCGTCTAGATTTGTGTACTGTGGGGTGTAAGATATTGAGAATAGTCTTATTTGAAGCTTCTACCTGTCCATTACCCTAGGGATAATAGATAGAAGATCAATGCTGAATAATTCTAAACTTAGTGCATAATTCTTTTAGATCCTTGTTCTTAAATTGGCACAATGTCTAGCAAGGTGTAGGACATTGCATATGTATTAGAAAGCTGATGTATGAGATGGATGGCCAATGATGGATGAAGAGGGTGAATGCGACCCTCAAGGACACTCTCTGCAAGATTACCCAAGCTAGGGGAACAATAATATAACAATGTAGGCTCATGGAGCAATATTGTTTAGCATTATAGGATAATGACCTAAGGTCATGAAAAGAATATGGTCCAAAAGAGTGGACATGTCAAGAGACTTATGAGAAACAATTTTCCATTTTTGTCGTTCTTCATTTAGATCAAGACCAAGGGGTCAATTAGATAGGATAGGGCTAAGGTAGTGCAATCAAGATAAGGGGTGATGGAGGTATAAATGAAAGTTTTGGATTATGGAGCAAAGGATGCTCAGAGATAGGAAGGATAGGCTTGGGATAAGAAAGATCATGATAGGGTACCGGGGATGAGATAAAGTGAAAATGCTAATGGAAGGGATCATGAATGTTAGGATACATGATGCTCACGGATAGGCTTAACCTTGTGAAGATCAGAAGAAGGTACATGGATGTTCATGAGCTAGCTAGATGTGAGATATGATGGGAGAAGATGACATGGAAGGAACTTTCCCCCAAGTGAAGAGTGCAAGTAGGAGGAATTACGCATGACACTTGTTTTCCAAGTTTTCATCATGGTACTTATCCAAGGTGCTACAAGAAGTGGTTTTCACCACAGGACAGATTGATTTATCTTTAATTTTTTTACCAAGGTGCCTGTTTACCAGGTTTTCACCAAGGCACTTTTTTTTTTGTTGTTTTTTTTGATTTAGGGAGGAACTTAAGCTTCTTGCTCCTTGGATAGTGCTGCTCTGAAAGATATGCTATAATAGGCCAAGGCTGCTAAAATTATGCTCAAAGATGTTGATAGGGTGATGGTAAAGAAGATTAATATGGAGGATAAGGGAGATGGTAGCCAAGGATTTATGCAGTGGATTAGATAAGAGGGATGGAAGGATATGAGATGGATGAGTAAGAGATAGGTGCAGGATATTATATAAGGTATGGTGATAAGATCAACATTGACACACTCCTTGAAGGGTAGTGGACGAATGGAGGAAAAGTGGATGGAATAGATTGAGATGTTGATGGATGAGTGGATATGGATCTCAGTATGCGAGGACCCAAGATGGAGTTAGAAGATGGGAGATGTTTAGATGAAGATGAAGTGGAAGACTTTGGAAGCTTGGATGCCAACTCTAATTTTTCCTTTTTTTTCAAGCCTTTTAAGAGAGACTTGGGAATCCACATAAATTTTTATTTTCTTTTTGTATCCAAGTCCTTTAGAAGAGACTTGGGAATCAACATAACTTTTGATTTTATTTTTGTATCCAAGTCCTTTAGAAGAGACTTTGGAATCCACGTAGCTTTTTATTTTCCATTTGTATCATATGATTTAGAACCCAATTTCTCCATAATGGATTTAGGAACGCATATTTTCTTTGATTTGGTTCTTTGCTCGGTAGACCTATGTGGTCTCTTGAATATTTCCTTTTTATTTGTAGTCACATGTTAATTATATGGGACATAGTGATCTTCATATGTAAATGGATTCTTGTATTTCTGATTTTTTTGTTGCACATCCAGATTGCTTCCAAAAAACTTAGGAATTGTGGATGAATAGGGCCGATATGACTGGTTTATATGGAGGGACTAATAAGGAGCTTTCAAAGATGCATGTCTTTGTTGATCTTGATAGGAGATAGGGTAAGTGGATGACAAGCTAGTATTGATAGGCATGGTAGATGGGGGGACATAAGGACCCAATATAGATGGAAGGTTTGATG
>MU224420.1:815584-834186 GCA_018584345.1 Thuja plicata
ACAAGGATCTTTAGATGGTGTACAAAGGGTACCTTTCTCTTGATTTTCAATAGGTTCATTAGAGATGGTGGAAATGATATCTTGATCTTTCTTGGGAGATGGATAAGATATAGGAGATGTAAGAGCTCCTTCTAGAAAGAAATGGAAGGGGATGATAGAATCATCATGGGACTCTTGAGGTATGTGACTTTGGTCAACTATTGGATAAATATGGATGGTGTCTTGATCTTGATCATCACTAATATATTTTTCTTCACATTGTGAATTCTCCTCTTGACATGGAGCCACTTCTAAGGATGAGGTAGGAGTTTTGATCTGCATATGGGATTCTCGACACACTAATGGAAAATCATTTGGAATAGGCATGATAAGAATTGAAGCACACAAGAGCTTTAGGTCTATGATCTTTGAAGCCTAAGAAGGACTTGTAGTCGCATGCAGATTAGCTTGGATCTCTTTAGAGGTAGTCCTTGAGAGTAGACATAGTCATCATTAAGCTCAGTTCTTGACAAATATGATGAAGCTTTAGGAGATGGAGGAATGGTGGAAGAAGTAGATGTGGTATGGGAACCATTACTAGACATGGATTCCTGATATTGATCCTTTTTGAGATTAGTATCTTCACTAGATGATTTGTTGGCATTTTCCACTTTGATTCTACCATCATCTATGAGATCTTGGATTTTATGTTTTAACTCCATGCAATATGAAATTTTATGCTTGTTATGCCGATGATATGCAAAATAGTTAGTAAAGAAGCTGGATCCACATGATCTGGCTGGAGGGAATGTGATGAGATTATGCTCAAGAAGTTTCTCCAATGTTGATTGATAAGATTGTCCCAAAGGAGTAAAGATTCTCTCTAAAGGATAAATAGATGCTTCTTGACTTGGAATATCCTTCTGTTACAGATAGAAAAGACTTTCATCTGATTCTATCATAGTTTCCTCTACATTCTCTTGATCAAAGTTGGGATTGTCATAAAATTGTTCTTGATCAAAGTTGGGATTCTCATAAAATTGTTCTTGATCAAAGTTGGGATTCTCATAAAATTGTTCTTGATCAAAGATGGGATTGTCATGCCAAGATTTATCCATTTTGGAAGGAAGTTTGGAGATATAAGAATCATAATCAAGTAACAAAGGATAGGTTGATCTTAATAAGGATTCATCAGATGAAGTATGCTTTTCCCCCTTTAATCATTGGAGCTCAGATTCCAAAGTTTGAAGTTGTTTTAATAAAGTTGCCCTAAGAATCTCTTCTTTGCTTTTAGACATTGTAAGATTGTCTTGATGTGCTTGCTTAGACTATTGAAGAGAAGGTATGATGAATCAATTGATTGACTAACAGGTGCTAAAGTGATATCTAAAGTGCTAATTAATTCCAAGACCAAAGGACAAAGGAGATAATGTCCAACTGAGATGGAGGTAGAAATGACTATGATCTTGAGTCAAGATTGACAAACCTGCTTTCACAACTCAGGATAAGGATAACGCATACAAAGATGATCAGATAAAAAAGGACTTAGTCAATGGGACAAGTGTAACAACATGAGATTTCAAGATAGCGATAGCTTGGAATAACAACAGATTGCAGTTGCATGTGAACTAGCAGAAGTGTTATGACAACAAAAATTCTAGAATAGACTAAATGTAGTAGGATAGACCGATGAAAGACCAAGTTTCAACAAGTTTTGAAACAAATTGGACAGAGTTTTGATAGATTTTTGATAGATCATTGAAGTTTCAGACTACAGACAACAGTGAAATAGGCAATCAGATCCCAGACAAAAGTCAGATCAGGCAAAAATCTCAACAGTCAATGGGAAATAACTCATTGTTTTAGGACACCAAGGTACAAATTCATGTGAGAAATTATTGTCTCATGCAAGGAAGTGCTCGAATGCGCACGAGAAAATGAAAGCTTGTTCGAGGAAGTGCTTAGTTTCTAAAATATCGTGTGAGAAAACTCCAGGTTTTGATAAACAGACTCAGTTTTTGAGACAAAAACTAGATTTTGAGACACATTCATGACTGTTCTATGATAGAATTTCTAGATTTATGGTAGTTTTATGATAATACAGATCAATAATCTTAGTTTGAAAAGTGACAAGCACTCGTTAACAAGCACAAAGTTTCAATCAAGCAGTAGTGATGCAAGCAATAGTCGTAAACAGTTCTACCAAGGACAAAGCAACTTGGTAGAATCATGGGAGTCTTTTTTTGATCATGATTAGATATTTTAAGACTCAAAAAAAAAACTTAGTTATCCCTACAAAAAAAATGGCAGAGAAGAAAAAATCCATGCCCCGCTGTCTTATGCATATGCGTGCACCTCACACAACAGTGTCACCCTCGAGAGGGCGCCCATGTTTTTTGTGTTTCCAAGGACTAAGTATATATTTTTGAAGGTTACCCTTAAAGCAGGGGCCATCATCATATACCTCTTCAAGCATCCAGGTGCATACCTATGTCAATAATCTAGGGGAGAGATTCTTCCCCCTCCCTGCGCACAGATTATGTCTTCTTTCGGAGGTGATCTAGGTAGGCATCTAACTAAGAGAGTTTTTAGTGGGCTTCTATTAAAAATAAACTTCGATGCCTCTGATATAGAGCTGGGGCCTCACAGCCACACCAACACTTGAAAGTCATACACCCTTGCAAGCAAGGCTGGGAGCGGCGCCGCTCAGTACAACAAACAAGGCTTTCTCAAGGTGATAGTCAAAATTATGATAAAGAAGTTACCATGGCTGTGGATTCTTTGGAATCAACAAATTAGACTTTATTATAGTGAGGTGGAATCACCGTTGATAGGTGTGTACTCACTTGGGTCATTCCCAGAGGTTCAACTTCCAGCAGGCCCTCTAAAGGTGACACAAACTTGGCTTGGATTCAAGGGTTTGATTTTTTGATTCTCTCAAAGAGAGAAGAGAATAATTCTCTAACTCTTCACCTTACCCAAACATGCAAGACATATTCATCACTGAGCTAGCTTCACTCCACCAAATCCACAAGCCTTTGGGTTTCTGATTCTCTCAAAGAGAGAAGAGCATAATCCCCTAACAAGTAGATGTATTAAAGATTCACTACCTTGCTATGCTTCCCCATGTATCCATCATTCTAGAAACATCTGGGTCTTGGTTTCATCCATGGGCATCACTTCCATGTAATGAAGAGCCTGTTCCCCTACTTTTCTATCAGGACCCTTAAGAAATTTTAACAAAGCCATATTTAAGCTATGTGAATGAAAAATAGTAAACAAGCACAATGTTTTTAATATGTCTTTGACAACCATCCTGCAAGAAAACCGTTAGCAAGTTTTCATGATCTTTGACAAGCGGCCTGTAGACCACTGTTATGCTATAGCAGAAATTAGAAACATGAAATAAACAACAGAAATTAAATGTCAATTAAAGTCAATTATGAAGGAGAATTTGCCTAGTACAATAGGACTTCGATAATGAAAAAATGCACCAAAATTGATTAGAATTGTAAGGTGCCAATTTTGGGGTGTTACAATCATCATTAAAGATTTTGAACATGCATTAAATATTTTCACTTTTCACCATTTTGCCAGCCTCAAAATGTGTTCTTGTGAAATAGCAAAAATTTTCTATATTTCAACCTCCTTTAACATGTCTTGCGAAATAGTGAAAATTTGCTATCTCGTAACGTTGATTTACTTCACCCACAAAATGGAAGAATTTTTCTATTTCGCTACCTTCATATTTTGTCTCTGTGAAATGCAAAATTTTTGTTGTTTCACACCCTTTGATTTCTACCTTAGCATTATAGCGAAATTTTGTTATTTCACAGCCTCATGAAATTTTTGCTACGAAATTGTAAAAAAGGTCTGATTTGCTTAGAAATTTTGCTGTTTCGCACCCTTTCATGTCCAATTTCAATTGCCACTTTCGACCAATATTTTCATAGAACATTCGACCGTATCCATCATGTGTCCAAAGTTCAACTAGAAAAATAGTGACAAAGAAATGTGTGAATCATTCGACCAATATTGGTAGAAACTTAGACCAATGTCTAGTCAAAAAAGGGTGCCAATTTTACTAGTGTAGTCTTGCACATAAAGAGATTCTAGATAATCTACCTAAGGTCAGTTTGGTTCAACATGGCTAACTGTTGGTCCACTAAGAGGGGGGGGGGGGGGTGAATCAGACAAATCAAACTTTAATGCTTAAAACTAAACTCTTTGAATCACTCAGTAAAATTGAATACAGTAATAACCAATTCACCAAACAACTTAATAACTTAAACAACAATACATCTCGTATATGTAAATCAATCATCCAAACTCAGTAACATCAGATTAACATAGTTCACTCTAGATTTAACTCAGTTGACACCATATTTAATGAGGAAACCCAATTTGGGAAAAACCTCTATGGGAATTGTGACGCACAATAAAAATGTACTCTTCTGAAGTACGCTCAGTTAAGAACTTATCCTGTTAAAGATTACAAAACACATTTGCTAAATGTGACCCTGTTAGGGGATTTACCTCAGATATGTTAAAATATTCACCCTGTTAGGAGTGACCTTATTAGAGGTCTTTAAACACTCTTTCTGAATGTCACCTAACTCTAGGTTTTACAAATAGGATGGTTAAATCCCTTGATTAAGAGATATATCTGTCACAAATACTAATAAGCAATAGTAAACTTTGATCTATAAATATGGAAATGAAATTTGCTTATGTCAGATCCTTTAAGCTTAATTTAATACTAGCATCACATACTCCATTGATCTCTTTCTCAGACTGTAGATTCTTCAATCTCTATTTTTCTGTTCTGCTCGGTAAATACTGTTCTTCAACTTCTTCTTCTCTATTCAACTCGCCAACAACATTAATCTTTCTTTGTTAATTTCTCATTCTTTATATAGACATACTTTTGCCTCTTAATATCCTTAATTAGATTTTCCATCATTTTCTCTTTGTCATTCGATCATCTTCTTCATAATTCACAACTTGGTAAACCATTTCACTTTTACCTCAGAACTTGAATTTTTCTTGAAACTCTCATAATTTGGTTTAACTGATTGATCTTTGCCTTAGATATTCTCATTGAATTTTCATGTTCTTAGATCTTCTAACAAAATTAATTTAATTCATATTCTCATCCAGCTCATCATCGCTTCACATTAAATTTGATCTTATCATCATTTATAATCAATATCCTGTACTCGGTAAAAAATTATTTGCAACTCGGTAACTGTCTTCATTCACTGATTGGTTTCTAACTCATCTTCAGTGCTCAGTGCTTGAATTTCACTCAAAGTTTGGTAACTATGACTAAATCACATATAATTCTATTGACTTACTCTATCTAGCTTGGAAAAGTAACTCTTTCAGTCATAACTTTAACTCTTTTCAGTTTTTGATTTGATCAATCAATTGTACCAATTTGATAACATCAAATGTATAGTAGCAAACAACTATATCATCATTACTTCATCATTTTTTGATCTTTGTTTTCACCCATTTAACTTCTCCTCTTAAGATATGGTAATACAATAAAATTCAATTAATTAATTTCTTGACATCAATGTCAAAGTAAAAACTGATTTAACCATTTCTACAATGATGATACTTGGTATCACTCAGTCCTCATCATCTCCATAAGATCTTCATTAGTTGATTAACACTAAAAAGGTGGCTTACTACTTAACAAGGCTCTAGTAAGGATTCTGTTCAAAGAGCTTTCTTTTACCTCTCTTTTGAGAGCTCCCCACCAACACCATGGAGGTTTTGTGCAATTTGTGAGGACTACTAGAGGAAGGATATTATATGATCTTTTTCCTTAACCCCATCAAGGAAAAAGGAATTTTATTTTAGAGTGGGTTGGATTACCATGGTTGAAGTAGTTGTATCCCACTTTGGGCTTTCCCTCTCACCGGCCTTGCTAAGGAAAATCTTGAGAGGTATGCCCCTAAGGATCCGATTAATCTACCTACTGAAAGAAAAAAATGAAACTAAGAGTGGGTCTAGGAGTATGATCACCCTAAGAAGGGTGAGAGCATATCCCTTATACTCTTAACTTCCAAGCACAATATACATGGGGTTGATTAACCAAGACCTTTAGATTAGGGGGAACTCTACCAAGTTTGGCATTCTGATCACCCAAAAGAGGTGTGAGCATAGGCCTACTAGATTTGGTCACATACACATGAGGTCTTTCCTAATTAAGCTATTTGATTATAAATTGAAATTACCATAGAAAATAAAAATGCTTGAAATAAAAGGGCTCTTAGTGCGCATCTTTTTTGATGTTTATACACATTTTTGATATAGTTTTACCTGGGCAAAAGCTCCAACTCCTTAGCATCCAAAAAAACTGCCATACACAATAGTCCAACACAAGAAATCCAAGGTGAAGGAAAATTGACATGGCTAGAAAATTCAAAATTTACCAAGGATGAGCATACAAATCAATTGAAATTGGAAGAAGTGCACCTTGATTTTTTTCTGCGCTTTTGAGCTAGCCATAAAGATATAATTTTTAAATATATTTTTGGCCCACAAAAATAGAAATAGAAAGAAGTATCCCTAGTTGATAATTAGTGAGCTTTCCAAAAATGAAATAATTTTCAAAAAGTTCCTTAATTTGTTCCCTAGGGACCCAATTTATCAAAACAAACCAGTTTTTAAAGATTTACCTTTTTCAGAAATTATTTCTCATCAAAATAAAAAACACAAAGAACATACCCCATTTATATTTTCAAGAGCATTGAAAGCTCAAAATTATTTTTATATGAAAAATCATAAAAAGTTATAAATCACACAAGCTTAATCATACAAATCTGATTTTTGGATCGTATTCTCTTGATACCATCCCAAACCTACAGTAAAAATTTTATAGTAAAATTCTAATATGTTTAGGACATATGACCAAATCTTTGAAAACCTGCATTGCAACAACAAATCAACAAAGAAAACCTGCATGCAAATATAGAAGACAAATTTATCATATTTTTATCATGTTCACGTCGGGTTCTCCAAAATGTCGTAGGTGAAATCTATAAGAGTCTGGAAAGAGAGATTGGTAGTACTGAAATTAATCAAAATAACTACTAAATAAAAACCCTGCATAACACCATAAATATAGACAAGACAATCAGAAACTAAAATATGAAATTAATCAAACCATTCTGAATTTAAGTCTAAACTCTTCTGTTGCTTCTCTGCACCCTTGTTGAAGTGGCACTCAAAGTTGATTCCAACAACACTTGGACGTAGGAGATTTGAGAAAAATGAAAATGATAATGGATTACTTGATTGCTTGAATTGAACCTGCATAAGATAATTGCTATTAAGAAAACATGATCCTTCATATAGGTCTGGAGGGGGTTTATATAGATTTTAGAATTGAACAGACGGTTGAGATCAAAGACGAATTTATTTTGGACGGACAAGATTCAATAAAAATGATTTAAAACTGGATAAAACATATTGCTTTATTTGAGAAGTGGTTGAAATTGAAGACTTAATTAACATTAAATAATTAAAAAATATTTAATTATGTGCAAGAGAGAAGATAATAAATAATACAAAGATTTTATTTATTTTAGAGGAAGTTTTCTTTAAAAAGTGAAATAAATAAATTTAAAAAACTTATTTAATTGGAGACGATTTTAGAGAAAATAAATAAGTAAAGATTTTATTTATTTTTAGGAGAGAATTGCTTTCTTTGATAAAACAAATAATTAAATAAATTAAAGAACTCATTTAATTATATAATATTGAGATAAATAAATAAAATAAAGATTTTATTCATTTTTAGGAGACTTTGCTTTTATTGAGAAAAACAAATAATTAAATAAATTAAAGAATTTGTTTAATTATAGAAGATTGAGATAAGTAATCAAATAATTAAAATAATTATATAAATATGAGAGAAAATAAAAAAAGGCATTTAATTAAATAATAAAGTTTATTTAATTAAAGTGGAGGAAATTGAATAATTAAATACTAAAATTATTTAATTAATATTAGAAGAAAATTAGATAATTAAATACTTTAAAATATTTAATTATGAGAAGGGAGGGAAATGTTAATTTTTGAATTTGAATTAGAAGAATGACAATAATTATTAATTAAATACTAAGGATTATTTAATCAATTAAGAAGAAAGTTTATGCTTGCAGACATTGGACAATATTAGGTGTCTACAGGTTGATAGATAAAATTTATAAAAAATTTATAAGATATAGGAGGTGGAACTGAAGCATATATAGGAGGTGTAGGTGGATTAGGGATAAGCCCAAGTCCAAGACAAGAAGATGGAACATCCTTAGGTTTTCTAAGTTCGCAAATATTTTGGATTTTGTAGTTCTGATATGATTGAAAGAGATTATCTCTACATGGTTGAGTTGGTTGAGGCATGGAAGGCCAAAAAACTCTCAAGGCACTGAAGGATGATAAAGGCTATGGTTAATAGTCATGATTTGTCCATTGTGAAGAAATTTCAAACACTTATGAATAGGAGAGGCTATGACTTTCATAGAGGTAACCCAAGGAAGACCAAGTTTGACTTAAAATTGATCAAAAGTTTGGATGACAACAAAGGTGACACCTAAAGTTTTACCACCAACTTCAACATGAAATGAAATAGATCCATGGGTAGGATAAAGAAAACCAATGCAAGTTTGGATCATAACATAAAATTTATCATAGAAATCACATTACAATTATATATTGTAAATATGTTCTTCAGTTATCACATTCGCCATGCAATACACTTATCATCATCATAGTCAACAACACGGGTTGAAGAAGAAGGCAAATATTGGCTAGACTCAACATGGTTAGCTGAATGAGATGGAAAAGGGTTGGTATAAATTTGCAAGTTTTGGTTAGGAGGTGTTGCGGATTTGTTTCCTTGATCATTAATACCCTCAACAAATATGGTATTAGAATCAATGAGGTCTTGAATAAAATATTTCAAATGAAACTACTTTTCAGTATCATGTGACTAGGTTGATGATGGTATTGGAAAAAAGCTTTGTGATCAAAGTGTTTGGGAAAAGGTTTGGATGTGTCAATTAGTTTAACAGGAGGATGAGTTAACAATTTAGCATTAATCACTTCAACATCACATTGTGAAAATATTTAGAAATCTTCATAAAATTATGAGGTCTAAAAACAAATGACAAAGGAGCCACACCTTTGGATTTGGTTTCCACTTTCTCATCAACATTGCTGGATGAATTGTTGATCTTAATGAAATTCTTTGGCTTCTGAAACTTTTTAAAGTTATTGGATGCGAAATCACTCTTATCAACTAGAGCCATTGGAGTGGTGCTCACAAATTGACTCAATTAAGCTGATAATTATGAAGAACTTTACATAATCAAGTTAAAGAGGAAAATTCAGAAAGAAGAATTTATCTCTAGTTTCCTTTTGTAAATTAGAAATGAAAAAATGTTGTACATCAATATCAAGCACAAGATAAGAAATTTGAGCATGGAAATGCTCAAAATCTACCAATAAAACTAGTCACTTTATATTTAATTTCTTGTTTACAATGTATTAAATTAGTTAAAGAAATCTTAGGACCAGTATAGTTTTGAAATTGTTGGATAAAATCATTAGCAAGATTTTAGAAGGAGTCAATAAAATAAGGAGGCAAAGAACAATACCATTGCAAGATTTTATCCTAAAAGGTTATAGTAAAATTTTTATCCATGAACCTATGATCATTATCCAAAAAGGTTCTAGTAAACAATTTAGCCATGAACCTATGATCACGAGAAAAATCACTACATAATATTTGAAAGGTTTTGACATGGGTCAAAGTATCATCGTTACCATTATAGTTCTCAAGATGAGGAACCTCCATGTATTGCGGAATAATAAAATGAATGATATTCAAGGACAAAGGACTATAAATTTCACAAATAGGAATTTTGAACTTGGATTGAGTCATTGAAGTAATTTGTTGTTGCAAGGAAGACATAGTTTGAGCCAAGCTACTAATAGTAGAATCTGTAGAAAGAGAGGTAGGAGGAGATATTGTTGGAAAGTGATATTTTTGGTATGGTATGAGACAATTATGGGTTGTAATTTATGGAAAAACATTTGATATATTGATTGATTAGAATGAAGTTCAGTTTTGGAGATACAGTCTTCAAAATGACTAAGTAGAGAAGCAAAAATATAGAGTATTATTTGGGATAGAGAAGATCGAGTACAATGTTTTATAAATAGGGAGATTAGTGGAAGATACTATGGAGTATGTATGATCTCCACCTAAGATCAATTTGGTTTTGGTGATGAATAAAGAGAGTTAGAGTGAATTGAAGACATACACAGACAACTAAACAACGTAACAAAGCAGTTGAACAAGTAACGATGATTTAAGGAGTATGTTGTGGACTCCTGGCAAGCTAAGTCTGATTATGATTTTGGATAACCTATATTTTGGTTATGTAAGAGCACCGAATTTATATTTACTCTTTACATTATTAATTTTATTTTGTATTGAGAGCCGACTATGTGATAATAATTAAGAAAGCTGACTTGATGATATATATATATATATATAGTCGGCTTTCTTAATTATTATCACATAGTCAGCTCTCAATTTTATTTTGTATTGAGAGCCGACTATGTGATAATAATTAAGAAAGCTGACTTGATGATATATATATATATAGTCGGCTTTCTTAATTATTATCACATAGTCAGCTCTCAATACAAAATAAAATTAATAATGTAAAGAGTAAATACAAATTCGGTGCTCTTACATAACCAAAATATATATCATCAAGTCAGCTTTCTACTTTTTCTTTATCAAGGTCTTCAAGTGCTGCTTCAAATTTCTCCTACAAATTTTTTAATCCATTTTGATCTCCCTTAAGCTACTAGACTTTCTATCTAAGGGCCAATAGGTCTGATACTAATTGTTAGGATTCAGTAATACTGAGAGGGGGTGAATCATTATACAACACTTTAAATTAAACTTAAACCAATTCCAAATAAACCATAAGCTTACTGAAATGAAAAGAATATAAGAAAATAACACAGAACTCATAACACCATTATTTGTTGTTGAGAAAACCCTGTCCAAGGGAAAACCCCAGTGGGGATGGTACCCACAAGCATGCACTAAAGTATAATGTCCCTATTAGGAGACCTAACCCTGTTAGGAGCTTAATACTACATAGTATATTTCCTTGTTAAAGGAATAACAACCCTGTTAAAGGTATGCAACACCCTTTTAAAGAGAAGATATGATATGATGAAAATAAGGATATGTATGTATGCGAATGACATATGCGAGAGCAGAGGTTGACATAGATCATTGAAGAGCTATGACTGGAACTATCTAAGTATTGAAGATGCTTGTTTTGTTCATTACTGAGAACACTTTGTAACAAAAGTTTTTGTTGTAAGATCTATAAGGTCAGTTGGCCCCTAATAGGGTGTTGTATACCTTTAACAGGGTTGTTATTCCTTTAACAAGGAAATATACTATGTTGTATTAAGCTCCTAACAGGGTTAGGTCTCCTAATAGGGACATTATACTTTAGTGCATGCTTGTGGGTACCATCGCCACTGGGGTTTTCCCTTGGACAGGGTTTTCTCAACAAAAAATAATGGTGTTATGAGTTCTATGTTATTTTCTTATATTCTTTTCATTTCAGTAAGCTTATGGTTTATTTGGAATTGGTTTAAGTTTAATTTAAAGTGCTGTAATACTGATTCACCCCCTCTCAGTATTACTGAATCCTAAAAATTAGTATCAGACCTATTGGCCCTTAGATAGATAGTCTAATAGCTTAAGGGAGATCAAAATGGATTCAAAAAATTTGCAAGAGAAATTTGAAGCAGCACTTGAAGACCTTGATAAAGAAAAAGTAGAAAATGGTGACTTGAGATTCAATTTAAGAAGAACTGAGGGATTCATCAAGAAACTAAAGGATCAACTTGAAGTTTCCATAAATTAGAGATAGGATCTGATGGTTTAGATAAAAGAAGATTCAGACACTATTAATTCAGATCAGATAAAGAAACTTGAACAAGAGAACGATATTTTGAAGCTTAATAATGAAGTAATGACTAAAGAGATTCAAAAAGAAAAGGATGCTAAGAACAAGACTAAAGAATCTTTGAAGGATGCTAATATTCTGATGGGACAAATGAAGATTGACCTTGATCATTAAAAGAACAAGTATCTAGAATTGGAGAAATATAATCAGATCATAAAAGGCAAACTTGTTGAGACAAAGAAACACATTGAGAAAATTCACATGAGAAGTGACTTGATTGATGAATAGAGAGATAGAAAGAAACCTGAAGTTGATATGAATGGTATTGGATTCAATGAAGCTTAATTTTATAAGAATCAAGAAGAAAAATTTGATGCAAAGATTGATGGAGAAAAACCTAAAGAATAGATCAGACCTTTCAGAGGTAGATGTTTTGGATGTAACAAGTTTGGACACATGAAGAGAGATTGCAGAGGTAATACTCCTTTCAAATATTTTTCTGGTTATTGTTTTAATTGCAATGTATATGGGCACAATAAAGAAGAATGTAGAAAACCTAATCAATCTAGATACATACAAGATTACACCAGAGAAGAATCAGAAGCTAAGATCACATATTACAAATGTAATAACCTAGGACACATTGTAAGGAATTTTAAGTTACAAGTTAATCATAATAGAAGACCTCCTATATGCTACAAATGTAACAATCTAGGTGATATATCAAAGTTTTGCAGGTATAATGGAGTAAATAATAGAAGTTTAGAACCTCCTATGGATACAAAGAAGAATGATAGGGATACTGGTAAGAGTATTACAGAATACAAGAGTGATTTTGATAATTGTTTCAATAAAGAAGAAGATAACAATAGTGGTAGGATATGGAGAGTCAAATATTCTAGTGAGATATTGGTTCAAGGAGAGACATTAGATGCTACTAGATCTTCACCTGATGCTAACAAAGTAGAATCAACCTCAATGGCCCAACATGGCCTTAGGGGGAGCATTGGATGAAAATATCAGAATATATCTAGCCCCTAATTCTAAGGAGTAAGCTCCAGCGAGGTTATTTGTGATATGTGCAGACATCATAGAACTTATATCTAAGAGAACAATATAGGACGATGCATATTTTATGATCGTGGGATTTGTGAGTGACTAGACAGTGTACGATGTTAAGTATATTGAGTAATATAAATTTTACACTCAAAAATGAATAAAGGACATCTGAGATACCTATTTCTTCACTATTTGAAGAGAAGTGACCTAAGGAGAACATAGATCAGAGAGTATCAGACTATCTAACAA
Source organism: Thuja plicata (assembly GCA_018584345.1). Lineage (NCBI taxonomy): Eukaryota > Viridiplantae > Streptophyta > Pinopsida > Cupressales > Cupressaceae > Thuja > Thuja plicata. The sequence goes on from MU224420.1 coordinate 828,898, forward strand.
CTATATTGCGTGATCAATTAAAAGCAGGAATTCATAATTCAACGTGGCTAAGGTATTTACATGATCTACTCATACATAAGTTATGGATGCACCTTTGATATATTATGTTGTAGATCGACCTATATACAAATTCAAGAAACATCCATTTAAGTCTTGTGAAGATGACCTTGAAGGATCATTTTCCTAGACACCACATGACCTCTTGCATGTAGAGGATACTAGGGCTTACATTCATTGCAAGTATGATATACTGGGTGTTGATGATATTTCTACTGAAATGGAATACATGACTGATGGTGGTAAAATGAAGGATGAATTCAAACACATAGATGATTTGAGCATTATGAAAATATTGGACTTATATGAATTCAGGGAAGATGAATGGTTCAAAATCTTACTTAGAAGAGTTCATGATCAATTCATCTGGATAGGAGAGCAATCTGTAAAGCTCTATAGTCAGTTGATTCATGATATAACTAGGTTAGACAAAACTGGAGTTATCCCTATAGCTAAGAAGAACATAAAGAAATAATTCAAAACCCTAACATATTCTAAAGGGGATAGATGAGCTATGACAGTGAATGATATTTTACTATAGGATGTCAGACTGATTGCGATGATACTTGGATACAAATTTTACTACAACAATAGACCTAATTCAGTTTCTGTAGGAGTCATTATGATGGATTACAAGATGGTAAAGGAAGAAACTAAATATAACCTATGCGAGGTTCTGTCATAATAATTATTATAGAATTTAAAGCTAATTAAGAAGGATAAATCTAAAACTTTTAGATTTGGCTCACTCTTAGTTCATATGTATATCCACATTGAGCATAAGTTTCCAGGCATGCACCTAGAGCATGGAGAGAAGGGATACCCACTGGTATTCAGACATCACAGAGCTACCAAAGGAAAAAAAACACATGGGTTGATGGTGAACTATCTGGCATGATCAAGATTCTTCAGAGGAAAATGAAAGAAAGATTCAAAATTCTTGAAGAGTTAGTTGAGAAATACAAGGATATAATTTATTTCATGGTTGAAATTGATTGTGTATGTTTTGAGGCAGTTGTACCTAGAAATAAATGGTGCTACCCTATGGGTTATGAAGGCAATTCAGAAGTTTTAACTATGTAGATTGAACATGTTTTGGCATCTAAAGTTGATACATATGAGGAGAGATGGGGAACATATGAAGAAAAATTAGCTAAAGTCAGAGAAGAGAAGACTAGAGGTATGATGAAAAGAAAACTAGAAAACATTATTGATGACTGTGGAGATAAGGACAGTTTAACCAAAGAAGAAATGAGAGAATTAAGGAAGAAGATAACATAGATTTCTTCTAGGTTGGAAAACACTAGTACTACAGCCCTTCCACCTCTAGAGATTGAGCAGATAGCTAGTCCAACTTCTACAGTAATTAATGTAACCACCCATTCACTATGATATAAGACATCACATGAAGAGATAGTAAATCTTGTACCTCAGAGAAACACAAGATCCACTAAACCAGATTCACCTCCTAAGGAATAGAGGATTGAAGGAGAAGAGAAGAAAGCTGAAAAGTTACCACAAGTGACAGACATGTATGGAAGCCTGATTTGAAGATGTTGGAGAAGAGAGATATTGATCAAGGAAAGCTTGTTTCAGTGAACAAATACTATGAAAGGTCTGATGAATCTGATAAACTAAAGATTAAAGACATATTGGTAAATCATTTACTTGTTTTCAAGAAGAGTCTAATATAGTTAGAGGGAATTATACCTGAGGAACTATAAGGTAAACTTGAGATAAGAAAAAAACTAGCACAAATTGAAGATGAGGCTATAAGAAATCAAGCTATTGATGACATGTTTCCAGTAGTTTTAGTACAAGAGAGAGAAATAATATTGGGAGCACTCAAACCATTATTGAGAACCAAAGCAATATTAGTGAAAATTATGGGTAGGAAATATGAAAGACTTAGAATGCATTAGATAAGATACTTATGAGTGATATTCCTAAGAATACTGCACCTTCTAAACCTACTATGCCCACAACTATAGGAATTGGAGAGTGGTCTAAGGCAGCTGAGGTAAGTGTTGAGAAGAGAAAAGATATCATGCAACTATATTTCTATGTTTCTAGTGTATCTATGACCCTTGACACTTAACTTGATGAGAAGGAACCATTTGCAGGAAATATTGACAACACAGTGGCTGATGAAGAGGAAGAACATAAAGATGAAGAATAGAAAGATGAAGAGAAAAAAGTTGAATCTAAATAGAGGAATGAGATAGATGCAACAAAAGATGAAGAGGCAAGATTTGAGGTAAAACATGAACCTAACACATCTACTACTCTATCATTGGCGAGTAAGGATAAAACTTTAAGTACTTATGTTGACAATATGGATGAGGATGAATTGATGAGACTATCTTTCATCGCATTCACAAAAACAAAAAAAATCTAAGTAGAAAGGAGATAAGAAGACTAAGGTAATTACTAGAGAAGCTAATACTATGAAAAAAATACTCCCAGTACCTATTTTTTTTCAAGGAAAGGATGAATCAGAGAATTTGAGTTTGGCACTAAATGATTTTGATAGTCACTTTGAGTCTTTAGTGAAGATTGCTAGAGAGAAGAGTTATCAAGAGAAGAAGTTGAAGGAAATTTTCTAGTCTATTTCACAGGACTTGGGCATACTAAGATCAGCTACATCAAAGGATAGAAGTTGTGTCACACATGGAAGGATGCTACACAACTATTGTGTAAATCCTATCAGACATATTCAAAATATTGAAGATATTTTAGCAAACGACATGGCTACACTAAATAGTATGATGGATAGTTATGAGACCTCCTCACAATATATAGTAGAGATGGATAGAGAAATAAAAAATATCTATGACAAGATGAATGTCTTGGATATTGAGAAAGGGAGAGTAATAAAAAGATTTGGTTTGCTGAAGAGCCTAATCACTCCTAAGCTATCAATTCTTGAAGTTCATTTACCTAATATGGAGAAGAATGTAGAATCATTGACACATTTTATGCCCATAGAGTTAAAGGCAATAGAGACATCATCCTATGAACTAAATGGACTAATTCATATTAGTCAGTTGTTGATTGAGTCATGGAATACAAAAGTGAAGATGATGGAAGATACCTTCCAGGATGTACTTAAACTGGTGAGAAAGCACTAAAATTCTACATTTTTGTAAATTTTGGATACACCTTTGGAATTGTTGTCAAAGGGGGAGAAGAGAAGAAAAATGAATTAAGGATAAAAGAAAAAAAAATTTAAAGAGAAAAAGATGAAACAGTGAGTTGGGACACTTAGTTATTTTTCGCTAAGTGTTGCCATCAATGCCAAAGGGAGAGATTGTTGGAAAGTGATGTTTTTGGTATAGTATGAGACACTTATGGGTTTTAAGTTATGAAAAAACATCTGATATATTGATCGATTGGAATGAAGTTTAGTTTTGTAGATACAGTCTTCAAAATGACTAAGTATAGAAGCATAAATACAGAGTATAATAGTATTGTTTTGGATAGCAAAGATCAAGTATGATGTTTTATGACTAGAATGACTAGTGGAAGAAAATATGGAGTATTTATGACCTCCACCTAAGATTGATTTGGTTTTGGTGATGATTATAGAGAGTTAGAGTGAATTGAAGAAATGCGCAGACAACATAACAACGTAACATAGAAATTGAACAAGTAGACATGATTTAAGGAGTATGTCGTGGAATCCTGGAAAGCTAAGTTGGATTATGATTTTGGATAACCTATATTTTGGTTATGTAAGAGTACCAAATTTTTATTTTCTCTTTACATTATTAATTCCTCTTTTGTATTGAGAGCCGACTATGTGATAATAATTAAGAAAGCAGACTTGATGCTGAAACACACACACACACACACACACACACACACACACACATATGAAGATTTTTTGTAAAGCGAAGATATGATATGATGAAAAAAGGATATGTATATATGCAAATGAAATATGAAAGAGAAGAGGTTGAAAAAATTCATTGAAGAGCTATGACTAGAACTATCTAAGCATTGAAGATGCTTGTTTTGTTCATTACTGAGAACACTTTGTAACAAATTTTTTTTTTGTAAGAGCTGTAAGCTCAGTTGGCCCCTAACAGGGTTTTGTATACCTTTAATTGGGTTGTTGTTCCTTTAACAAGGAAATGTACTATGTAATATTCAGCTCCTAAAATGGCTAGGTCTCCTAACAAGGAAATTATACTTTACTACATTCTTGTGGGTACCATCCCGACCAGGGGTTTCCCTTGGTCATGATTTCCTCGACAACAAATAATGGTGATATGAGTTCTATGTTATTTTCTTATGTTCTTTTCATTTCACTAAGATTATGGTTTATTTGGAATTGGTTTAAGTTTAATTTAAAGTACTGTAATATTGATTCACCCCCCTCTCAATATTACTCAATCCTAACATATATGTGTGAAATATTTAGAACATTATGAGAAATGAAAGAAAAAGTGGAGTATGAAAAAGGAACACTATTTTAAGTGGGCATTGATGAAGAAATGAAACACATGGAACACTTGAAGGAGTGATGGAAACAATAGGATTAGGAATGGTAACATGTGTAGGATTGATATTTTGAGTTGAATTTCTTATGATAGGTGGAAAATAGGTGGACACACTAGGAATAGAGGTGGAGATAGGCATAGAGGTCTCAACACTAGTGATAGGTGGAATGAAACCAAACGCTTGAGGATAAACTTAAATAGATTTAATATTTTTATCAATGAGATGAGATGTGTTATTCAAGATGTTACCACCATGTTCATCATTATGAATTAACTTCCTCAAACCCTCTACAATAGAAATGACTTCAGGATTAGGGTTTTTTTGTCCCTGGTCTTTTTTTGTAAAGTTGTCTTGTGGAGCATATTTGAAAAACCCTTGTTTCTGTTAGTAATAACTTAGAGGGGGGGTGAATCAGTGGCCTCAAAAATTTATCCAATTTAAACTTTAATCCACCAATCAATATTTCTCAAATTATTAAGTCCCAACAAGATGCATGCCTTTGAAATATTTGAAACAAATAACTGTCTGTCGGTTTACCTTGTCTGTCCTGTTTCTCCTTGATAACCAATAAGTAGTAAAATATTTTTACCGATACTCAATAAATATGCAGAGTATACTAGTCAATCCATAAATGCATATGTAGAATGTAAAACACTAAAGTAATTAACCATACACACATAACACAAGGATTTTAACGTGGAAACCCTGTTAAGGGAAAAAACCACT
>MU224420.1:841038-853380 GCA_018584345.1 Thuja plicata
GGATTTTCAATACATAGGTTATCACTAAGTATCTGGCATCTACGCTACCATCCTTGAATCAGTCTCATGACTGTCAATAGGCTTTATGCAAAATCTTACTACCATCCTTGAATCAACCTCCTTCTTAAACTGTCAATAGGCTTTGGGTAAGATTGGTGCTACTATCATGAGTCAACCTTCTGGGTAATTTTTTCGGATATACCTCAATTACAAAAGACTGTTAAGTCTTGCTCTGTTAAGGGACTTTAATGATTCAATGGTTAAACTGAAACAAAATGACCTGTTTCTAATGCAACTGAATTGTAGATTTTGAGATCTATTTACTTACAATATCTTTCTGTTCAATGTATCAATTCAATTCCTTTGTACTTAACTCTTTCTTCTTAGTGATGCTGTGATTCACTGTCCATCGGTGTCTACAGAATTCTTTAGCTCTCCCTCAGCTTGATTGATTAGGACTGCATGAAGTTAATCCTTCATTAGTTTCTCTTCAGCATCTTCTATTAGTTCACTCCCCTGTGTATCTGATTGCGTATTGACCACACTAGAATGAATTATGCTTGTCTCTTAAATAGACATGATTTTCCTTAATTCTAGGTTCTTTGATTCTTGATTCTTGGCATGAAAAACAATCCATCCAAATTGATTTATGGCTTTAACTCCTGATTTATCTCGTAGTTATCTTCTTGCCAACTGTACAAATCACTTACTTAACTGTGGTCGAATAAAACAAATAAAACAACCAGTTAAGTCTATCCTTTAGCTCTTCCAGCTAGATATTTTGTCATTTTCTAATCTCTCTATTCCGTCGGTCAATTCTGCAGTTCATTGCCAGTGACAACTGCTAGTTCCATCGGTGTCACTTCAGTTAGCTTCGGGATCTCCGTCCATCGGGAATCATTGGATCTTTGTTCATCGGACAACACTATTTTTACTTTGTCAGGTATCATGTGATTCTGCTTCATCGGGAAACACTGTCTTCTGCTCGTCGGGCATCACTGTGACTTTAATCTCTGTCTTTACCGATGGTGTGCACTCCGCCGATGTAGTCTGTCACTTAGTGAATACTAGAATTTTATGCATTGCTGGAAGCATAACCTTTATTCCATTGGTTGTCTAAAGTCTTTGGCATGATCATATAGATGATATCAAGTTGACATCAATGACAATACAAACCATTAATTGATTTAATGTCTTGCATCATCTTCAACTTAATACAGTCAATCATTTAATCAGTTATATGTCATCAGTTTCATGCTTTAGCGTATAAATTTTGGTCCTAAAACCCTAAGCATCAAAAAGGTTTCTATTTTCATGTTACTTTTTGTCACTTAAAAGTCATGTCTCAGATGGGTTCCTTTTAAAATGTTCATGTTCATTAAGTGTTCGGTGTGTGATGAAAATGTGTCACACTTCTATGGGTCATTCCATCCAAGGTTGCTCAAGAATGAGGCCTCAAATCTCGACTCATAGCTCTCTATTCATGGAGTGCAAAGGTGTGTAATGGAGGCCCTTAGATTGACCTAGTTAGTGCCTATGCAAGTACACCATGAAATGAGAGATTCAATGTATGAAAATGAGATCTAATCTATATGATAACAATGCATGAAAATAAATTAATCTAAATGATAACAATGCAAGATTAATCTATAAAAGGATATACAAATGCAAGATTAATCTATAAAAGGAAACATGAATCTAATCTACATGAATAGCCACAGATGCAAGAAGAAGAAGACAATAAGAGAGAAGTTGCAATATCCAAGCTCAAGTGCTCAAATCCTCCTCCAAAATTGCTCTCCAAACCTGTAGCATAACAATACTATAATTGTGGATGATCTCTAAATGAGAATGAGAGATTTTCTTATATAGGAAAGTGAAAAGTTGAGATTAAGAGGCAAAAATAATTGATCAATGGTTGAGATTAAGAGGCAAAAACCCACCACTTAGGAAGATTAGATGAAAAATGGATTTTTATTTAATTTAATTAATTTACTGCCTTTTTCAACAAATAAAGTGCTTTAAGTGGGGATTTTTATTTATTTAATTAAAAGAGGGGTTTTCTTTCAATTAAATAAATTAGAAAAAAATTATTTAATTAAATGGGGGAAATTGAATTTAATTAAATAAGAGGAATTTTATTTAATTAAAAGGGAGAAATTTACTTTAATTAAATAAGATAAATTTAATTCAATTAAAAGGGAGATTAAATCTTTTAATTAAATAAGATAAATTTTATTTAATTAAAAAGAAAATTAAATCTCTTAATTAGATAAAAATGATCAAACCTTAGAAAATATTGAAATAATTGAATAATTGAGTTAATTACAATTTGATCAAGAAAATTGATTTGAATTGAAAATGTTCCAAAGTATTGATTTAGAAATTTGATATATTGATAAAAATGATAAAATGGGGCCCAAAGTCTAGGGGACCATTTTAGGGTGCATACATTTGCCCCTCTTTGACTAATGTGTGGTCAATTCGGGAACAAATGTAGTCAAAGAATGTAGTTGAAGTGTGAGGTCGACTTGGGATCACAAAACAAACCAGACGTGTGATCGATTTGGGAACACATCAGGACAAAAATAAGCACAATTGAAAAAGACAAAGTCAACACTAAAATAAGTAATTGACATGTCAGAGATAAGAATCTCAAGCAAGACTGATATAATTTATAAATTTGAATCAAAGATTGAAGTTTGATAGGTATTTCCCCCACGTGATTGAAATCAAAATGAGATAGAGGAGAAACAAAAAATTGATAAATTTGATCAAATCAAAATAAAGATAAGGTTCTTGATGTAAGACGAAAGATATAAGGATCAAAGAACCAAGGTAGGTCATCTAGCATGAAAGATTATACCCCAAGGTTGAATTAGAAGAAAAGAAGAAGAAGAAGAAGTGGGGTGAAAGCGAATGGAAGATAGAAGGTTGGAAGAGGTGGAAAAAAATGGAGAGAAGAAAGAGAATTTTCCTTAAGAAATAGAATGCCCCAAAATCAATCAACTGTTTAAGATAGAAAATCTTGATTGAGATCAAGAAAGAAGATAAGGAAATGAAGATCAAAACGTGATCACAGTTGTTTAAAAGTCTACAAGAAAGATGAAGGAAAACCCTCTCAAACTCATAATGCAGCCTAAAATGCAAACTAACATGAGGTCTAACAATGCAAGCTACATGAAAATGCAAAGGTGTACTTGAAATAGAGAAACTATAACATATGACTTTGTGTTCATCATTCATTAGAGAATGTTAAGGAACTTATTTTCATCATTGGGCCATTATTAACGGATATCGGAAAACTACACAATCATCACTAGTCAAAAGCGCAACTATGAAGATATGAATGTGATTTATATTGGATTTGAATGTGGAAAGATTCGAACATAAGAATCAAAGACATAAATGTCAAGATGACTATGATGTTAGCTTACCCAATTTATTGTAGCAAAACCACGCTCACATCAAGGCATAGAGGCCAGGATGACCAGAAGTATGGTTATGCCAAAACAGTTAAGCATAAAGCAGGAAGCAAAGAAAAACATGCCCCATGCCCAAGTCCTCTAGCTATGCATCACAAAGAGACTTATTAGACAAGGGCACTCAACAAAAATCAATAACAGTCAGCACATAAAGAAAATATCATGACATAGCTCAAGCATTAAGTGTTGTGTTTAAAAATTTAAGTGTGTTAACTGATACTGAGTTCTGAGGATAAGGATTGAATGCTTGCAAGCAGGCAAGACCACATGATAAAATTGGTTAAGACCAAACTGATAAGTGTTGAAAAACACTTAATGTCAGGGGTTGTATTGAAAAATACAGTTGGGGTGGTGTTGAAAAAAACCATTTGTGAGGTGTCCTAAAGATGAACGCATCCAAGAGACCAAAGCTAACATAGTTATTCCCCCTAGACAAAGACAAGGACCAATTCTAGACCAAGGCAATAAGGACAAGGCATGATGGAGAAAGGCTAAGTGTTGAGGACATGTGCTAAGAAATAGGGGTGCAAAGGCCTCAAGTAGCGCCCATTTCCAGGTTTTCACCACTTGGATTTTATTACAATTTTTCTATTTTTTCATTTTTTCATTTTTTTTTTCTTTTTTCAGGACTTTTTATAATTTTTTTGAATTTTTGCTACCAAGGCACCTGTTTCCAAGTTTTCACCGAGGCACTTTTTCTATTTTTTTGAGCTTTTTGAATTTTTGATTTTTTTGAATTTTTTGGAATATATAATTTTTTTTAGAGATACATCAAAGTGCCTATTGCTAGGTTTCACTAAGATGATCATTTTTTTAGGACATTTTCAAATTTTTAGAATTTTTGACAATATATCATTTTTTTGAATTTTTTTAGGATCAATAAATATGTACAAAAGGATGGCCCCAAACAGAATGGGCATCATGGATAGAACTTCTTCAGGTGCAAAACATTGATAGGATCAGGGAGCTATTCTCCCTTTTTTGAAGATAGTAAATAAGCACTTGTCCCAAAAGCTGCTATGATAATGTAAGGTCCAAGCCAATTAGGTTCAAATTTTCCCTTTTGATCTCTATGCTATTGATTATTTGGATTTTCATGTAGGAAAAGATCTCCCACTTGGAATTCTCTAGGGTGAACCTTTTTATTGAAGGCTTTGGACATGCACTTTTGATAGACCCTGATATGGTCAAATGATGCTTGACATTTCTCATCTAGAAGTTCTAACTCTTGAAGTCTCATGGCATGGTAGTCTTCATCTGTAACTAGACCATGGAGAGAGACTCGAAGTGAAGGAATCTCAACCTCTAAAGGTAACACTACTTCAGCACCATATGCAAGGGCAAAAGGAGTAGCCCCAGCAGGAGTACGAATACTCGTTCTATAGTCCCACAAAGCCAAATTTATCTATAAGTGCCAATCTCAACCATTCTTACACACTGTTCTATGCAAAATTTTGAGAATGGTCTTGTTTGATGCCTCTGCTTGACCATTTCCTTGTAGGAAGTAAATGGAGGACCAATGTTGTTTAATCTTGAATTTCTTGCAGATTTGTTTAAGGTCCTTATTTTTGAACTGGCCTCCATTATCAGTAATAATCTTAGAAGGCACTCCATATTGACAAATGATATGGTTTAGAATGAATAGAGAGACTGTCTTGCCCAAGGCAATAGAAAGTGGGACAAATTCTACCCATTTGGTGAAGTAATCAGTAGCAGTGATGATAAATTTGTGTCCACCTGATGAGTTGGGATGAATCTGACCAAAAAGGTCAAAGGCCCAGTGCTGAAATGGCCAATGAGATATGGAAGGAATGAGCTCCCTGCCTGGAGCATGTATCAGGTTACCATGTTTTTGACACTTTTCACATGAATTTTCTAAAGCTACTGCATTAATCTGCATCGTGGGCCAATAGTACCCCACCCTAAGCAACCTTCGAGCCATGGAAAGACCATTGGAGTGTCGCCCACAGATGCCCTCGTGAATGTCAACTAACGATTGATTAGATTCTTCCTTTTCTAAGCATCTAAGAAGTGTCCCATCTAGACCCCTCCTATACAAATCACCAATGATAAGGGAATGACGAGAGGCATTTTGAGCAAGGTTTCTGCATTCAGATCGGTTAAAGGTTTCAGGTATAATGCCATCACGAAGGTATGAATAAATGGCACCATAACGGGATGACTCATGACCAACAAGGGTACAAAGGATATGGATTTATTGGGAGTCAAAGATAGGGTGATGTAGCTCTTCCACCAGGAATTCAAATCATGATTCATGTTTCTCTAACTGAAGAAGTGAAGCAAGTGTAGCCATAGCATCAACTGCCTTGTTTTCTGCTCTAGGGATTTGGTGAAATGTGACAAATGTGAAGTATCTCTTTAAGGAATCAACCATTTTCTTGTAAGGTACCATTTTCTCATGTTTTATTTGATATTCATCATTAAATTGGTTGATTATCAGCTGTGAATCCCCATAGATGTGTAACTCTGTGATTCTCCATTCTATGGCTATCTTAAGTCCATTTTTTAAAGCTTCATACTCAACAATGTTGTTTGTACATGGGAACAATAATTTATAAGACTTAGGAATCGTGTACCCGTGAGGAGAAACAAAAAACAAAGATGGTTCAATTAGTACTGAAGATATATCTTGAAAATAACTAGGGAGATGATCAAGTACCTCATCCTTAGGAACCTCAAAGAGGTTTTCACCCTTGGATACGTCATTTATTTTTTACTTTTTTCAGTTTTGACACCGCCACACAGTGGTTTTCACCATCATAACACTTATTCTTTTGATTTTCTTTTCTTTTTATCTTGTGACTAAGGTACTTGATGTCTGGCTCTGTCATACTGGTAGCTGGTTCACTAGTGGAAGAGACTACAAGTTTAATGGCATTTTGATAACAAGCTATCTCATAATCATTTTGGAATGTTAAAAGCTCAGGTTCTTGATAGCATTGGGACCAATCAATAAGGTCAGGATGAACAAGAGGTAAGCCAACGGATGGTTCAAGGCTATAAATGTGAAGGGTATTATTACTGGTGACCGAAGAGTTAGAGTCTGTCAAGTATCCCTCTAAGATACCCAAATTAGGATTCATCCTAACAAGTGAAGAATCATCCACTAAGGAAACATGTGGGTTCAAAACCTCCAATCCTACACGTGACTCATTGGCTACCTCAATTTGAGAACTATAAATGTGTATAACATCAACATCTCTAGCAAACATTGAAGGCTCTGAAAAAGAGTCCCATTCATACTCATTAGAACTGGTATCTGAACTGCGACTAGGATGCTTACACCATAAAGGCTTAGGACATCATGATGTAGAAGGTCTAGTTTCATCAAAAGTAGCACTTTCTCTTTCCTGTAAATGAACAAGATTCTTATATTGGCATTCTCTCAAAGGATCTTCTATATCTGATTCTTGTCCTAAAGTTGCAATTGATGCATGGGTGACTGAAATATTTGAATCTCCCCAAAGGAGATTGGTGGAAGGGACCCAATCTTCACACATATCTTGTTGATTTTTCAAATTAGGTACATACTCTGGTTCATCATCACTATCCAACTTTTGAAAGAGAGGATTAGTACGCTTGTTGCAATTTTCAAATCCTAGGCCAACTGGCTTCTTAGACTTGCATCCAAATTTAGCATGATCAAGAGGTTTGGACCTAGCATCCAAATTTTGATTAAGAGGGCCATATCTAGGATAACCCATCTTGAAAAAAGTATATCCTCTTCCATAATCTTTAGGAAAAGGAGAGAAATTCTCATTGTGCTTATAATTTTCTTCTCTATAGATCCAGTCTCTAACAAATCTTTCCTCTTTCTCATTTTGAATAGGCACTGATGATTCTACAAATTTTCCAAATAATGTCATAGCTGAAGAGGAAGGTTTCATTTCTTTTGAAGGTTTACCATAAGACCGAGGTGAAACTGGCAATGTTGTGAGGGAGTTGAGCTAATACCCCCCCATACCAAGGTCTATTGTCTTAAGCTTTTCTTTAAATTCATCCAAAGTAGCATCAAAATCTTCTGCTTCTCTATTGAGGGGAACATGAGCCCCTACTGAAATTGAATTAACAGATAAAGTGTTATCCCTAGGTATAGAAATCTCTATGCCATTGTAGGGGAACTTAACACATTTATGATAGGTAGATGGAACTGCTTGCATATCATGAATCCATGGCCTACCAAGTAAGATATTATATGCAAGGGGTCCAACATCAACTATTTGAAACAAAATATCCTTTTGAATAGGGCCAATCCTAACAGAAAGGACAACCAACCCCTTGGAACTTATTTTTGCCTCATCATAGGCTTTGATATTAATCCTCTTTCTGGTATCTATAACCTCTTCAGAATAACCCAATTCTTTCAAAATACTAAAGGAACAAATATTAAGCTCAACACCCCCATCTATCAACATGCACCTGACACGGGTTCTATGGATCATGACCTCAATATAAAGGGAAATATTGTGCGGATGGTTCAAAGATTTATCATCATCTTCTGAAAATGTAAGGTAATGAGGGGTAGCAATGTGATTAACCATATTCTAGAATTGATCAATATCTAAATTTTTGAGGAAATTTTCTGGACGTAAAGCATCCTCAAGGATTTGTTTATGTCTTGGAGACAACTCTAAGAGCTCAAAGATCAAAATCTGAGTGGGTGTCCTTTGTAACTGATCAACAAGATTGTAGTTTTATTTAGGATTAATAGCTAGCTTCAAGGTAACAGGCTTGGATTCCACTTGCTTAGGTTTACTGGATTGACTTGAATTGGGTCCTCTAATGACATTAGGACCTTGACTTTGGGTAACAACATTAAGGGCTTGAGACAACCTTCTAGAGTTGGGACCCCTTAGCACCACAACATGTTCTTTGTCAAAAATAGGAGAGTCTTCATCTAGATCATAACCATAAGGATCTCTTCCACTCATCATGTTAACATTTTCTTCCACAAATTCAAGCATGTTGATGGTATTCTTTGCATCCATGTAAGTATAATTGATCTTAGCTTTACCATTCTTAACTTTAGAGGCTTGGCCCTTTTCATACTTGGGAAAAGGTTCCTTAAATTCCTTATGGTCAGCATTGGTGTTCAATCCATGTACAGTAATTTGATTACTCTCAATGAGATCTTGAACGATACGCTTGAGTCTCCCACAATGTTCAACATCATGTCCAATACCATTATGAAACATGCAAAAGGCTTTTTCCTGCCACCACCATGGTTTAACTTTAGGTATGCAAAAATGCGCTGCATCTAGAGGATGTATCAGATTTCTATCAACAAGTTTCTTAAAAATTTCCCCATATGTTTCACCAAGTTTTTCAAATTGACATCTTTCACCCTTAGGATTACCTTGGTAAATTGGCTTACTATCTTGTTGAGTGGATTTATTGGGTTTTGTAGCTTGAACAGTACTAGATACATGGAGCACAAGTTGATCTTTAGGTTGGGAGGAATCCACAACTCCATCATTAACCACTCATTTTTTTCTATTCCAATATTCATTCTTCCCTTTATCCTTGTTAGATTTGTTGTTTTTTTGACCATTGTTGTTGTTATTTCCATGTTTAGTCAAAATTCCTTGTTCTCTTAAAACATCCTCAATCTGACATGCAGTCTCAACCATGGTGTCAAATGAATCAACAACCATTTTCTTAACCTCATACCGCATTTTGGGGACCAAATTACTAACAAGAATGTCAATCTTTTCATTATCAGGAATAGTTCTAGAATAGCAAGAGAATATTCTTCTCCAACTTTGCAAGAAGGTAACAAAGGATTCTCCTTGATTCTGTTTTAAGCTACATAAGTCCAACAAAGTGATAGATCTTGAAACATTGTATGCAAAGTGTTGAACAAATCTTTGAAGAAGCTCTTTGAAAGTCTTAATAGGAGGAGTTATCTTAGTAAAACATTCCATTGCTTGTCCCTTAAGACTTCATGGAAATAACCTGATGAGATAAGAATCATCTTGATGGAACTCAAAACTAGTGGTATAAAACTATCGCACATGATCATGTGGATCTCCACTTCCATCATATTTATCATATTGAGAAATTTCAACCTTTCTAGGAAATTCTTTCATGTCAACACTCTTATCAAAAGGATTAGGACAAATAGAGTCCAATGAGAAAGAATTCTTAGGTGCAAATATCTTGTCCATTTATCTTTTCAATTCATCCATCTTCTCTTCTTGAGATAGACCATGTCTCTTAATCTTTCTATCCACACCAAAGTTGTAAGAAACTTTAGCACCATTGTTGATTAGATTCTCTAGGAACTTATCCTGGTTTTGCTCCACATACTTCTCCACATACTGTTGAAAAAAAGGTTCTTGTTGCATGTGCATGAAATCTTGAGAGTTGCGGTAAAAGCTTGAGTTACTACCTCCATATTTTGAACCATAATGAGCACATTGTAAAGATGACCTTGAGTTCCTAGGAGGGGTTTGTATCCTATGATGATCATGTCTAGAAACCCTTCTTCCTCTAGGACTAGGAGATCATGATGGTGATCTTGAATGTCTCCTACTTCATGGAGTCCTAGGAGGAGTGGATGGAGGATAACTTTTTCCACCACTAATATGCATATGATTGAATGGACCATGGAGTTTTAAAGCCAAGAGCCTATTTTACCCTTCTTAAAGGGCTTTCCTTTCCATTTCTATCAAAGCTTGTTTATCCAAGCCTAGACATTTAATTTTTTCTTCCTTATGAGCTTTTTTCATTTTGGAATACTTTCTTCTCACCCTTAATCCTCTTGAGTCTGTCACTCATGTAATTGGTAGATGTTTTAAGAGGTGAGCTTGGTCTTGAATCTTGAAACAAGTTGTTGGTGTAAGTTGTATTGATATGAACATCATAAAGTTCATCTCTTTGTTTCTCATGTTGTGATAACTCATCATCATAAGCATGTCTCTTACCTCTCTCTCTCAGCCCTTTGGTGTGCATCCAAATATCTTGTTAAAATAAGGGGTGAGATTGCTCTATTGTTATGAGAGGAACCACTGAATGAAATAAAATCTCTACTCTTTGCAAACATATCATCATGATATTTATCCATTGCTTCCCTCTCTCTGCAAGTCAGTGTGTAACTCATATCCATAAAAGAGAGAGAAGATGCTAAGGGGATACCCAACTCACTAAGATGACTCTTGGAATCAAACCACACTTCTGAAGTATTCCTAGGTGATTGATCAAATATGGGTCCTTTACCCTTATGTCTTTAGCGATTTTGTACTAAGGGTAATTGGTTAAAAACCACTTGAGTTCATTTTCCTTGATTTATTTGATATCTTGTTGTAACTGGCATGAAAGAAAAGGTACTAGCTGAAAGGATTACCCTAAGAGACGTTGGTACCAAACTAGGATAGAAAAGGCATTAATTTGTCCAAAAAGAGGTGATAAGATAGAAAATTGCAAATAGGGATAAGCCAACACTACCACAGAGGTGCCCAATAAATTTGGGTGAATACCCTAGCACATATGGATCAGGAGGATGGCATTACCCAAATTATATTACTTAAAATTGAATTTGTATGAAAGTGGATGGACAAGAGACTACCAAAACTCTTCAAGTGTGTTATCAAAGAATCTAAAGGTTTATCTTTTCAACAAGGACAGTTTCTAGCTCACCAAGCGCCAAGCAAGGTCACTTGTGAAATAAAAGATTGCTAATCCAAGAGGTCAAACACAATAATCCTAAGCAAAAAAATCTTATAACAGTGGGGTAAGTAATCCAATCAGATTTGGATCAACCTAGAAAACTAAAAATGATAGGACAGCAAGCTAACGGGCTCAAAAATGACAGCAAACAGTTCACTAGTAGAGAGTTTTATGTGAGCAAATGTTGTCTCGCATGAGGATTTGTAGATATCGGTGTGAGGAAATACACAGAGCGGCATGAGAAAATAGAATAGATAGAAAATTGGCAATATTTCATGTGAGGATACCCAGATAGCCATGCAAGGAAACACAGCAAACGACGTGAAGAAATAGGTTTCTCGCATGAGGAAAGGACACAGAACTCAAATTTTAATTATTTTAAATAACCAACTAGGTGCATTAACATATTTTATCATGAATCAAGCACATAAGACAAAACTTAGGGAGTTCAAGCAATCAATGTCTTCAAAAATGAGTAAGGGACAAAGCAACCTTGCACATGAACATAGATAGTGTCATAGTAATTCTACTCCATAAGAATGCTACTTGTGTATGTTCTCAAATGTTTTCCAATTATGCACATAGTCCTAGAAAATAAAAAGTTGGTTGCACTATGGTTCTTAGTAATGGCTTGAATCTACAACTTTTGCAATCTCAAGTGGGTGAAATCCAATCCCGGTGCACCGTGGTTTTGACACAGACTGAGAATTTAATCAATCAAGAGCTACTGAGGAGATCTGACAACCCACAAGAAACTACACTCGTGGAGATTTTTTCCACAAGGAAATTTATATTGCGGCTGTCACTACCATGGAAAAATGGCTATTATTGCTTGAGGTTCCATCCACATGGTTGACCCAATAAAGGGAATGTCCACTACGGTTAACCCTCTCTAACAAGGAAGACTCACAATATGGACCACATGGGGACTTAGTTCGGATTCAAGGGTTCTAAGTTTCTAATTCTCCCAAAAGGGAAAAGAACATAATCCTCTAGCCTCTTCACCTCATCAAAACATAGCAAACAAGATTAATTGACCCGCTAATTTTAAATCACCTCATTCAAGGCTCACACAACAACAAATGACACCAATCCCCCAAAGAGAGAAAGTATTTCCAAAAGTTGAAGCCCAAACCAAGTTGACCAATGAGGTAAAAACAAAATCCTT
>MU224420.1:870940-903461 GCA_018584345.1 Thuja plicata
TTCATTTTTGGTGTATCACCCCTATCTAGTTTTTTTTTTTTTTTTTCAGAAGTTTCCTTCTTCCCTTTTCCCAATTAAGTTATCAATTAGGTGGTGATATTCCATATTTGATAGGAACTGACCTAGAATCTGGAGACTCTTCCTCATCCATATTTCACCCATAGCTAGAGGAAGTTTCCATTGATAGATATAATTGTCATGAATCCTTAATGCCTGAATTAGGGTGACAATTCTAATCTTGAATAGTTTTTGGCATGCCCGATGGGACCACAAACTGCTTCTCAGTTTTGAGCTGTTAGTTATTTGGTTGTTTTAAATTTCAGTTTCAGCTCCTAGTGTGGATTTTAATGAGCAAAACTCCAATAAGATCAAACAAAGAAGGATTTGTATACCAGGAGTTACAGTCAAGTAGAAGGGAAGGAAGGTCATCCAAAGGTGGAAAAAAATCACAAAATCTGAGAGGTACTCTATTGAATTCAAATTTCTCTTCATTTGATAACCCCATTTTGGAAGATCAAGCTGTAAATTTAGAGGAACTTGAGGTTATTATTGAAGAAATCAATCTTCCTAAAGATCTAAGTGTTTCTACTCATTGCGAATTAGAATTTCCAAGTGTTGAGAATTTGTTTATAGATAACTCTATTTTTGGAGCTTCTACAATTGTTACTGTAGCAAATCCCCAGAATTTGAAGACTTACCAAAGGAAGGTAGTTCAACATACTCAAGCTCCTATTGTACCTGGTGTTCAGCAACAAGTACCACTAGCTGCAAGAAATCTGCCATTTGTTCCTTTTGATCAAGGTAGTCCTCTCCGGATTGCAAATCACAATAATATACCTTTGGCTACCTTGAAAGGTTTGCCATCATTCATCGGAGAAGGTCAAGTGACAGCTATTGAACACATCAGAAATATTGTATCTCTGTGCAATGTCCATCATGTCATGGAGGAAGATGTGGCTATGAAGCTGTTGGCTGCATCACTTAAAGGTAAAGCTCTTGACTGGTTCAAAAATCTTCTAGTAAATTCTATTGCTACATGGGATGTTTTTGGGGAAAGGCTTTCTAATTTTTTTGAGGATAAATCTGACAATTTGTCTCTGGTAGAGAAAATAACTACCATTAAAAGGGCTCCATAAGAGGAACTAAGTGATTTTAATCTCAGATTTCAGAAGACTTGGAATAGGATCCCTACCACGGTAAGACCCTTTGCTGAGTATGCATTTTTGTACTTTTTTAAAAGCTTGAATAGTGATATTTTAGTAATGATCTAGTCAATGGGAGGGAATTCTTTACCTCAAGCTTTTGATATTGCAATAAGGGTAGAGAATAGTCTAATTTAGGTAGGAAAGATAGCTCCTAGGGCTCCCATGCCTTATTTTCCTAACATCAAATCCAACATGCCACTAGTTGTCCCACCTATAGCCTCATTACCATCTTATAAAAGTGAAGAAATTATGCCTATTGTTCCTCCCCGTGAATTGTAAAGCATAAAAAATAGTCAAAAAAAGATTGAGAGCTTGCTACAGACTTTTGGGAATGAACTAGTAAACCTGAAAAGGTAGCAAAGCCATCCAATAGCCCATACTCAAGGTCAATTTGCTGGTTCTTCATCTCAGTAGCCTAATCAGCCCAGCTATCAAGGCAAAAAACAACAATATCAAGGAAATAGTAATACCAATTGGAAAAACTAGAATCAAAGGCCTTATAGGCCTTACAATACAACACCTCTTAATTCTATTAGGGATATTGTTCCTAGCCAAAATAACCTTGCTACAGATTATGAATGGTGTTATCCCTGCAATGAACAACACAATCAATCTAAGTGTACTAATGGAGTGCTCAATCAAGCCTTAATGGTTCAAAGTGTAATGGATTCACAACCTACTGTATCCAGTGAAGAGGCTCAGCAACACTGTGATACAATTGCTCCTAACACTGCATTCCTCAATTGGCAAGAGGAAGAGTTCTATGGAGTGAATGATGATTCATCCATATTAGCAAACACAAGAGCCAAGAAGAGAGATCTAGAATCAGAGCAGTTAGCTCCTAGGATTGCTGCTACAAATCAATCATCAACCATTCCACCAGTTTCAATCCTAAAAGGGGCCTCTACTCATGCCAACAGAGAAACACAGTATCAGAAACAACAGGATCAGAGTATTAGTAAGTCACCTCAGAAGGTATAGTTTTCTATTCCTTATAAAATTGTTATTATAGTAAAAAAATGAGTGTTTCAATTTCTATGTGGGATTCATTAGCCATTCCAAGACAAAGTAATTTATTGAAAGAGGAGTTATCAAAAGGAACAACAATTCCACATCAAGCTATACATCATCCTCTAAGAGTAGTCATGGCCAATTCAGAGCCTTCAAAGGTGCATGATGAAGTGATTAAAGAAGAAAATAAGATTGGTAAGGTGTAGCAACCAGTATTACAAGAGAGTAAAGGTTCTACAGATTTGAAGCAATCAACAATGCTAGTGGAAAGAAAGTCATCCAATATGCAGAAAATGATAGAAAAGGAAGGTAGGAAATCTAAAAATGTTAAGCCTCCTCCCTTCTATGTCTCTTTAATTATTGGAAACAAATTGGTGCATAATTGCACCGTAGACAGTGGTGCAACCAACACTGTCATGCCAAAGAGCATAGCTGATGTATTGGATTTAAAATATGAACCTCTTGAGAAAGGAGTTGTTTAGCTCAATGGCTCTTTAGTTAAAATAGAGGAGTTGTTAAAAATGCAAGTTTAACCTTGCACACATGTCCAAACTTCTCCATTTCTTAGGATATTTTTGTCATAGATCTACCACCTTACTTTGCTCTATGTTTATCAAGAGACTTCACAGCCAAGATAGATGGATATTTCTCATTAGATTGGTCTGACCTATATTTCAGAACTAGATATGGTGCTAAGGTGACCATAAAATTAGAGTTATGGGCTAAAGACCATAACGAGCCTTATAATCCTAGCCCTATGAATGCAAGTTGTGTGATCATGGATCCAGATGAAATCAATGAGACTTCATCTTATAACACACAAACTGAAGGATATCCTGATTTTGTCCTAGATGAATGGGAAGCTAGAAGTGATCAAGATATTGATGTGTTTGATGCTGGTTTTGGTAATTATGTAATGTTAGAATCTGATTCAATTGTTCCTAATCTGATTAAAGATAAATGTCCTAAATTTGAAATATCTAACTAGCTATGGGATCTATATTTTGATGGATCTAAGAACAAAGATGGTATTGGTGCAGGAGTTATGTTGGTATCACCTCATGGTGATAAATTTTATGCTACTTACAAGTTATCTTTTCCATGTTCTAATAATATAGCAGAATATGAGAGCTTGATCTAGGGCTTGGAGTGGGCTAGGAAAAGGGGAATCAAATGTTTAAAGGCATTGGGAGACAGTGAGTTGATAGTGAGGCAGGTGACAAGAATTAACACTGTTAAGAATGATCTCTTAAAGCTGTATAGTCAAGAGTGTTTGATATTTTAGAAGATTTTGATGCCTTTAATCTCATTTCCATACCTAGAAGGAAAAATATGCATGCTGAAAAATTGGCTGGTATTGGTGCACATGCTTCAATTACTGAAAATAAAGGACTGATTTCAGACCAGTCACATGTTAAAATTTTTACAAGGCCATCTATCCCAGACAATGATGCTAATTGGCAAGTTTTCAATATTGATGAACACATCTTGAGTTTTATGACAAAAACTGAAGGGTTTTTAGCCCCTAAAATTGATAAGTATGATCAACAAATGGAGAATCAAGTGATCCAGCTGAAGAGTAACAAGCTTCCAAGAGGATTGGTCAGCCTGGAATCAACCTTTAATTCTGATGATCAATTCAGAAAGAGTAAAACTAGTTTATTGGTTAAAGAAGATCATTATGAGGAGGTGGAGATCTTTAGAGACAAGTATCTGAAGGTTGGTAAAATAAACTCTCCCAAAGAAAAAGAATTGTTTATTGATCTTTTCAGAGAATATAGTGATGTATTTGCTTGGGATTATGCTGATTTAAAAGGATTTTATCCTCAACTAACTCAACATACCATAGAGTTAGAACCAAATGCAAGACCAATCAGGCAAAGGCAAAGGCCCATAAACCCCAAATTAGAACCTTTAATGCTAAAAGAACTAAGAAAGCTCTTAGATGGAGGCATAGTATTCCCAATAAAGCATACATCATGGGTGTCCAATCTAGTTCCAGTAAGGAAGAAAAATGGAGAGATAAGAGTCTGTGTAGATTTTAGAGACCTTAATAGGGAATCTCTGAAGGATAGGCATCCTCTTCCTTCCATGGAATAGATCCTTCAATATGTTTTAGGTTCTGAAAGATTCTCACTCTTGGATGGATATTCTGGTTATAACCAGATTTTAGTTAAAGAATCTGATCAATTTGAAATAACCTTTACCACTAAATGGGGTACAATGGCTTACAAAAGAATGTCATTTGGGAAGTCAAATGTAGGGGCTACTTTTCAGAAAGCAATGGACATGGATTTCAAAAATTTGATGTATAATTTTGTTCTAGTACATCTAGATGATGTTACCATTTATAACAAGATTGCGAACCAACACATAGACCATTTGAAATTTTTTTTGCAGAGATGTAGAGAGTTTGGAATCTCTGTTAACCCAAAGAAGTCTATTTTTGCAGTACATGAAGGCAAACTTTTGGGGTACCAAGTGTCTAAAGGAGGTACAACAATTGATCTTGAAAGGATTCTTGCAATTCTTGAATTATCACTGCCAAAACATAAAAAGGGGTTGCAAAGTTTTATTGGAAGGATAAATTTTGTTAGGCGCTTTATTCCTAATATTGCAAATTTATTGAAACCTTTGACTTCTATGTTAAAAATGGATATGCCTTTGAGCTGGACTGCTGAGGGAAATGAGAGCTTTGAAAAAATTAAACATGGTTTATCTTCAGCCCCTACTTTAGCTAATCCTAACTTCTCTAAGGATTTTGTTTTATATGCTTATGGTGGTATTGACACAGTTTCAGCAATGCTGATGCAAAAGAATGAGGAAGGACAGGAGAAACTAGTAGCCTTTTTTAGTAAAGGTATGAATAATTATGAGGAAAAATATAGTTTTGTAGAAAAACATGTATTAGCTGTTATAAAAGCCTTAAAGAAGTTTAAACATATCATTGTTGGGGATAGAATACATCTAATGATTGCACACCCTAGCATTAAAGAATTTATATTGAATAAAGATGTTAGTGAAAAGAGGGTTGGGTGGATAACTAAAGTCATGGAATATGATGTACAAATCCATGTGACCAAGCTGGTTAGAGGGACAGGTTTATGTGCTCAGATGGCAGAAGGAGAAGATCAAGTTAAGCCCACTGAAGAGGCCATCTTACCCCAAGGTGATCATGTACTAATTAATGATTCAACATCCTGGTTATTAGATATGACCAGATTTCTGCAAATTGGTCAATGTCCAATAAATCTTGATAGAGCCAAAAGAAGGTACTTCAGGCTTCAATATATTCCTTATGTGCTAATTGATAACATTTTGTATAGGAAAGATCTTGTTGGTATGCTTCTTAGATGTATAGATTATATTGATCTGAATAAGATTTGGTCTGAATTTCATGATGGATCTTGTGGAGGGCATTTCAGCCCAAAAACTATAACATGGAAAATTCTGAGAGCTGGCTATTATTGGCCAGATTTATTCAAAGATGCTCATTCATGGGCAAGAAGATGCCAAAATTGTGCTATGTTTGCAGGAAAACAAAGGTTGGCAACATTTCCATTGAAACCAATCATTGTTGATCAACCATTCAACAAGTGGGGAGTGGACTTTATTGGCCTAATAAACCCTAATTCTAGTGTAGGGCATAAATGGATCTTGACTGCTAAAAATTATTTTACTAGGTGGACTGAGGCCATTGTACTAAAGGAATCTTTTGGAAATGCTGTTCTGAATTTCTATGATGATTTTGTTACAAGGTTTGGAGTTCCTCACTCCATAGTATCAGATAATGCCTTGGCTTTTGTTGGATCATCTATAACCGAATGGGCTGTCAAGAATGGTATTTATTTAAGTACTTCTAATTACTATCCACAGGGTAATGGTCTTGCTGAGTCTACCAATAAAAACCTAATCAAGATTATCAAGAAGAATTTGCAAGGAAACAAGAGAGATTGGCACTGTAAGTTGAAGGCAGCTTTTTGGGTGGATAGAATTATACCTAAGCAGGTTATTGGGAATTCACCCTATGTCCTTTTTTATGGAAAAGAGGCCAGATTACCCATATCTATAGAATTTCCTGCATTACAGCTAGCTGATCAAATGCTTCTTTTTGAAGAAGGAGATTCCCTTGCCTTGAGGTATGCTGGTTTATTGCAGTTGGAGGAAGAAAGAAAAAGGGCAATTGAAACTATGGAATTGATTCGAGCACAAACTAAGAGGGATTTTGACAAGAAGACTACATCCATGGATTACAAAGAAGGTGATCTAGTACTCAGGTGGGATGTACTAAAAAGTAGGCCAGGGCAACATGATAAATTTGATAACTTTTGGGAAGGCCCTTTTGTTATTACAGCCTGTAGGGAAAACAATGTTATCAGTTGTCCACAACTGATGGAGAAGTTCTGCAAATTCCAGTTAATGGGATACACCTCAAGCTTTGCTTTGAGGGTTAGGTTTTAGTCTAGGTTTCATTTTCAATAAGTGTTGTCCAAGAACATAGGTCTCTAGGTTGCTTAGGTCTTTAGGCTGCATTAGTCTAGGGTAGCTACATTTTCAATTCAATAAAGGTTGCATTCATGGTTTTTGGTTTCCTAACTCTATTGCCCAGGGATAAAGGTCTAGGGTTGTGTCTAGCAAGCAGACATCCAGTAGAAGTCACCAAAATTGTTATCCTAATTTTTAGCATGGATCAAAGTAACCATAAATAGGAAAAAATTGCATTTTTAGAAAAGTCCCATTAATATTATCCTTCAGATATTATTAATCAACATTCTATCATTACATTCATTTTTAGAAGTTATTAATTGTACTCTAAGAGTTGAGCACATTCCATAATTTCCAAATTATAATTGATCAATTACATTGTGCATTCAAATTTAATGTATTGTACAAGTGTTGTTTCATCTTTCTTTTCATGTCAAAATAATAGTACATTGCAAAATAGAAGGCATAATTGAAAGTATGGAGTAGGGGTCCCATGCATTGCCTTGTGGTTAGTTTCTTCATGGTTGCATATCAGGTCCTAGGTCTCCATAGTCCATATCTTCATATGCATTTAGGTCTTTTAGGGTTCACCTACATCATGAGAGAAAGTGGGGTGTTAGATCCAGCTGGATCTAAGAAATACATGGAACACAAATAACATACAATCAGTTCTTCTAAGGCTGCATATCAATCTGATGAAATCAATGTAACAAGAAAACATTCATCCATAGTATCTAAAAAAATAGTATTAAAGGGACTTGTTCTAAACATGAAACCTTTTATTATTTATGATTACTTTGATATATGTTATTCTTTTTTATGTAATCAGATATCTGAATAAAAATAAGTTAGCATGGCATCTGAGAATTTTTTTTCACAATTTGATTAACCTACTAGTTCAACAAATGCTACAAATCAACCAACATTCATGAGTGAATGCCATCTCAGCATACACTCACTCACAAAATTTAATTGATTCATATTATCTGATGATCCAATAAATTAAATAGTGTTTTGTGTGCAAGTGGGCAGGCATGTATAACTGAATTCAGAAGAAGATGCAAATGCATGAAAGAATTCAAAAGATGCTACTAGAGGCACATGAGCAAAGAAGGGTTTTTAATGAACTAGAGAAGTACAAAATTGAAAGAATCTCAAAGTTCATTATCTTCATGCAAATAAAGGAGATTGAGAAAGGATGTTATAGTAAGTGCCTCTTCTTGTGTATGTTGTTTCAGACAACTGTTAAAAGTTCATTTTGGAGATCAAAATTGAAAACTACATGCATAGAGGTTGTTCATATACTCTATAAAGTGAGAAGTTGCTATTGTGTTTGTTTTAAACAACTGAATTTGCAAAGGAAATAAAAAAGAAATGTGAAAGCTGCAAGTGAAAACAGTGATCAACAATCTCATTATCAACATGGGGTTACATTCATAATGGTGAAACACACACAGAAGACAAACATGATGGACAAAATATCATAGAATATCTAGGAGGTTCATCAGATGAGGTCATGTTTAATGGTTCCAAAAGAATGCAGTTTCATATCTTATGTATGTTGTGTTTCAGACAAAGTTTGAAGAGAGTATCTTTATGCAAAGTTTTTAAACAAATACATCTCATACTGATGTTTTAAGAAAAGATGTTCATTCATGATAACAGTGCAGGGTATGCAATCTTGGTAAAAGAAATATACATGCAAATTAGGGTTTCCTATTTTGAGTAAAACCCATGGGAGTCATGAGCCTATGCTCGAACCTCGTGGGTTTTCTTTCTCAAATACATCTCAAAAGGAGGACAGTGTATTTTCTACATTGAAGACAACAACATATTCAACATATTGTGTTTCCATTCTAAAAAATTCTCACATTATTATCAGTAAAATTGTGAACTGAATGTGTTTTTAAACATAATTTAATATCTTGTGTATGATTGTTTCATACAACAGATTGTGATCAAACAGGGAAGCATCTGTTATGCTTACTACATATTTTGTTTGAAGACCGAAAGAGGAGTGCTTTTAAAAGAAAAAGAGCATCTGACAGTCATAAAACCCACGTTTCACTAAAAATATAGACAAGCATCAAGTTAAACAGTAAATGCATCCCCAAAAGCCATGTGGATATTGTAGATGATAGCGTGGACAACAGTCGACAACAAAGTTCAATGTTAAGTAGTAATTTAATGATGGGCTCGACAACAAACAAAGACCAAGTCAAAAGCCATGTGGGTATTACAAATGATAGCACAAGTTTTCTATTTAACAAAAAAGTGGGTTCCTAGTTATGATATGTGCGTATGTTGACAATAAAGAAAAAATCAGAGATACAAAAATGTACACAAGCTACCAACAAAATAAACAAACGAAAAAAGAAAATGAACTTATCTGTATGTGCAAGTGGCCTGTGTCTTTTCTTTATGCTTTTAGACATGGTTTTAATCAACTTGCAAAAAAACCATGAAGCTTATGACTAAAAGATGTCATAAATTAAAACTAAATGCATCTACCACATCTTTCAGTCATAAGTTACATTTTTGTTGAAGAAAAACCACATGGTGGTTTGTTGTCAAAATTTTCAGTCACAACTTGGACTATTGCCAGCATGTCTGAAGGAGGAAGCCAAGATGAGTAATGACACTATAAAAGTGTAAAGATAACCCACATTAGTAAAGGTGGAGCTACATAAAAATAAGCCTCATGCTTAATATTTGCAGGAAGATCGGTGACTTATCAGTCAAAGAAAAAATAGTAGAGGCTGCGGTGATTCTCCCAGCTCCATATTACCTTGCAAACTAGGGATGAGTCTAAAAATATGGGAGAGATATCCCCAAATCAAAGCTGATTTTCATGGTAACTCAACACCTCACCCACAGTTTGAGATTACTCCCAGACTTGCAGTGGTGGTTGACTAAACATCAACTCCAGAACCCAAGTTACAAGCGAATTCACAGCGCCATTTGTATTGGGTTAAAGACACTACACCACCAAGTGTTCCAACATTCAAGAAAATGGAAGATAACTCATTGATAAAACCCAAATTCAAGCAAAGAAAGAATTGAAGAACTCCAACAGTGTTGAAGAGAAAGTCATCAAAAGATGCCATGTAATCATGGCGAATAAAAAAATACATCTTTTTTTCCTCATAAAGCTCATGAATCTGGAGCTTCTCCACAGAATTGAGGCGGATACATTGTAGAAGATCAAGGTTTCTAGATTCAACATGGTGGCGCCACAAAGGAAAAAACCTAAGATACAAATGAAACTGATGAATATGCATTGTGTTTTACTCAAATTTGAAATCCACTGTCAGATGGAGTAAATACAGTTACAGTTCCCAGTGCATCGACATTCCCTCCATATTGCCACGATGGTACCTTTTAGTGCCACAAAGTTTAAAATTGTCTTTTCAAAAGAAAGTGGTCATGTCGATGGTGGATGGTGATCGAACAAACAAACTACAGTTACACTAACTGCTCGAGTATGGTGTCGGCAGAGTTCAAACTTTTATGTAATCGGGTTATGTTAGGGTTTGCAGTATTTGCATTGGGAAGATATGTATTCCGGTTTTTTCTTTTGAGAAGATTTAACAAAGTGTATAAGATATGTAATTAGATATATTTTTATTTATTAACTTTATAGGGGCTAAAACTTAGGGTTTGATTTAGGGTGCTAATTTGGCCCTATAGTTTAGGAGATCTAATCTTGTGGAAGGCTTTTTTGGGGGGAAATATTTTTGAAATAAGCCATGTTGGCTATATAGTGGAGGATTTTTCTTCATTAGAGAGGGATAAAGATTGTGGAGAGAGAGATTTTAGTGAATTTCTTATTCCTATAAGCCTTTTTATGCATTTTGTATCCGTTGGAGTTGTAGATTTTGAAAAAAGGAAGGCAAAGTGAGCTTATTGTTCTTTAGTGCCTTGGATTCATGTTTGTAACCACATTTTTGTCAGATTTTGGTGCAGAATAAAGCATATTTTTTATTGGTTCATACATTTGGAGTTTTGATTCTATGATCCTATTTTCATCTTTCTTTGCAAGTGTTATTTTCATTGTTATCCAAGAAAATAGAGTGCATCTATATTCCTTCTTAAGGTGATCAATTATTCAAAACCTTTTATGGAAAACATATGTTTGCTGACTATTTGAGATATTTGTGGTTGAACCGTAGTATTGAAATTAGTTTAGCTTATATGTTGATTAGAGATTTCAAGGGTCAAGCCTTTGATATATGAGTTGGAGTTACTGTTTTATCTTTTGATTGAAAGTCTGAATTCATTTTTGGTGTATCACCCCTATCCAGTTTTTTTTTTGTTTTTCAGAAGTTTCCTTCTTCCCTTTTCCTAATTAAGTTATCAATCAGGTGGTGATATTCCATATTTGATAGGAACCGGCCTAGAATCCAGAGACTCTTCCTCATCCATAGTTCACCCAAAGCTAGAGGAAGTTTCCATTGTTAGATAGAATTGTCATGAAGCCTTAATGCCTGAGTTAGGGTGACAATTCTAATCCTGAACAATTATCTCTGAGTGTTTTTTGTATAATGAAATAATATTTTTCTAAATTTAATACAAGATCCAGATTCCAATCTCTCCTGTGTCATGTGTCATATGAGTTATGTATTTTCCAATTCATTAGCATAGTTTTATCTTTGTTTATGTACTTATTTGAGAGTTCTGATCTAGGATCAGATTAAATTAGGCTATGATTTATGCATAGATTCATCTGACACATTGCAAGGATTCTATGAGTACTAGGGGTTTCGGGATGGTTTTATTATGATTTGAAGTCTTGGGTGAACATTAATTTTAGCATACTCTATCTGAGTTAGAATATAGCCCAATGGATAAAGCACTGATTTGAAGCTGATAATTTTTGTTTTACTGCATATCTAGTTGCATAATTGGCTATATGTTCCTAAAAGAAAAAATTTGAAAATCCTTTACGTCTACTTTTGTATTAGTTTGTAATAATTTTCTATCTCACACTCCATCTCATGGTTGATGTTCAATGGGTAATTAGCTGATTACCTAGTATCTCCTGGTCATGTTGAGCCATTGTGAGATTACTGCTTGATAGTACCTTATAATTCATATCAGAAGGTATTGCAAGGTGTCCCCCACCGTTGGTGTAGTAGGGCCTAAAGTTTAGAATTATTAAGAGGGTGCTTGTTAGTTGGTCCTTTTCTTGCATGAGCATATATTTGGAGGTGGCTCCTCTATAAAACAATCATAAAGGGAAGATGTTATTGTTGTTTCTATTGCAACATAAAAAGAAACCAACATATAGGAGGGAATTTTAATGCCCCATCTTCATCATGAGAATAATGGGATGATTTTTTATCCAAGATAGAATTAATGTCATTAGGATGCATGTTGGTCTCATCAAGATTCCTTGGAAAAATAGAAGGCTCGAGATCAAAAGAACCCATAAGTATACAACTTCTCCTAACTGGAATTCTATAAGTAGGTCTCAAAATGGAAACACTCATTCACAAGGGAATGCAAGAAAAGATAGATCTAACACAATTACAAAATTTGAAAGATATGTATGCATTTCTAGTTAACCAAAATAATGATTTGTTTAATGAAAAAGTACATCTAACAAGAAAATTTAAAGATATAATGTAAAGAATGCAAAGTATACATATTTCTAATGAGAAGTATGCAATGAATACAATGTATATCTAAGCACCAAATTATATTTAAAATGTAAAAAGTTAGGTTCACCAAAGATGTTCATATTCGTGAATTGCACATCTAGGAAGGAAGATGCCCCCCAATAGGCTCAAGAGGTGACTCAAGAGCTAAATGGGGACAATAGTTTCCTTCACTAAAATATGTAATTTATGAAATGAGAATGATAAGATATATAATTTAGATGATTACCTAAGAAAGACACTAAAAATATGATAAAAATAGGCTTTAAGGGACAAATGGTAAGCTCAAACCGATGGAAGCAGAAACCGGAAGAGGAAATTGACCTATGACTAAAATATGAGATCAAAATGGTAGGAACATGATGACAATGGCAACGTGTTCCTAGAACATGATGACAATGATGATGTGTTCTTGATGTTTTACACAGAATTTTTCATAGATTGTCCAACTATACCTATTCTACTGATCCAATAACTTTGTATCCTATTTCTGTACACAAAAAGTGGGGAAAAAGGTTGGATAAAGGGTTTTTCCTTTGTTAATCCCTTATTTAGGAATAAATCTTATAAATGAAATGAAATTGCATAAAATACTATAAACAAAAAGGTAAATAATAGATTTACCTTGCATAAACCCTCATGGACGGATGTATAAAGCACTCATACCCATGATGATGCTTGGATTTTCTTGAGATCCAAAGGGTTTATCATACAATGAGACGTTGAATCAAGGATGTCCTCACAAATACATAGATCTATGAACACCACTCCTAGATCTTGATGTTAGGAATAACACATCACCAACACAACTAAGAGGGGGGGTGAATCAGTTGTGATACAAAATATTTAAATTTAAACTTTATAAACCAAAACTTTAATGCAAATGATAACACAGTAAATGCCAGCACAATAAAAAAATACTTGTTGTCAAGGAAACCCTGTTAAAGGTAAAACCCCAGTGGGAATTAGCACCCACAAATGATGTACTGAAAGTATAGTATCCCTATTAAATGATTTAGCCCTATTAGGAGCTTATTACAACATTATAGTACATAGTCCCTGTTAAAGGATAGACCCAGTTAGGAGTCAAGAGTAACAGTGGGCTCACTTCCCAGCCACACTTCCTAAAGAAGGTTAAAGCCACCCTCAAGGATTTACAATCCGAACAAGTGTATATAGAAACTATACAATCCAGTGAACTGTATGATAAAAACTATCTTTGCTTGGTCAGTTCCAATGAGGTATTCTTATCACAAACTCTTCTCTACATCCAACAACCAAACAATGTTTGCGACTTTCACACTTCTGTTCCTATTCAATCTCTACCACATATTTTCAAAATAAAATATCTCTCATATACACCCTATTACAATAATTGATTAGGTCAGCCAATTAAGCTTTCCCAATACACAAATAATTAATTAGGTCAGCCAATTAGGCTTTACCAATACACAAATAATTGTTTAACCCCTTGTAAAGATACACACGGTACCTATAAAAATTAAACATCAACTACAATACATCAGATATACCCCAAGATCCAAAATCCACATTCTCAATTCATAATACATGGTACATGTCTGAAGTCTGCCACCAAATAGGTCTCCTCCAAAATACACACCACAACTGATGTCACCAATACTCTCACAACTATCAATAACTAAAAAACATTCCTCAATGTTTCCTCTATCATCCCCTAAGCTTGCATACCCTAAAACTTTATCGCTTGTAAGATATACCCAAAACACAGAGACCTTCTGTGTCAAGCATCACTATCACAATCCATAAACTAGTCTTCACTAAAAAATCTATAACATCACCAATATGCAATATTAAGCCAAGTGACCGTAGGAATAAAGTCATAACACATCCTTCATCATATCCTTATCTTTTATTGTTCTGATTCATTCGTACAATGTCCGTACACTTCTGCCAATCAAATAATGAGTCTGTTCTCTCCACATAAACATATGTTGATGTGACAAAACATGAATATCAACACCATAAATAGTACCCAAATCTGACATCATCCAACAATATCCCCCTTTGGCATTGATGAAAAAATATGGGAAAATCCATCAACCCAAAAAGTACTCTTTCTCAATACAATCTTCTCAATATCCTCAACAAAACTCTCCCCAAAATAGTAGGGATTTTAACATAGAATCTTTCCCCCTTTGGAAGCAATGGAAAATGGTGCCATAACTCATGTGCAATATTTTTTAAGGTGTTGTTTTTTCAAATCTTTGTGTCTAACAGCCAGGTGCAAAGTCACCCAAATGTACTCCATAGTGTTTCTGCAATCACTCCCCTCGAGGAGTAGATCCATACATCAAGTCTAGGCAATGATATAGCTCTGAAAGCCACTGGAACGATGCATGTCTGCATCAATTAATTACCACTGGGAGGGGTTCTCACCCCAATCATGCAGCTTCTGAGATAGTCAAAATCATCTTTTAGAAAAGGCTTTGTAAATATATCTTCTATCTGATCCTTTGTACTAATATACTCCAGTCTGATCTCTTTCTTTGCTACCTTCTCCCTCAAGAAATAATACTTAATAGAAATATGTCTAGTGTTTGAATGCATTACCATATTCTTCAACATATTCACTGTGCTAGTGTTATCACAGTGGATAACCACTGACTCTTCAAAAATTATTCCAATGTCCTTCAACATTTGTTTCATCCAAAAAACTTGTATACAATTTATTTTAGCAACAACATACTCTGATTCAACAGTAGACTAAGAAATACTGTCCTGCTTCTTACATAACAAAGAAACATGCCTTTTCCTAAGGAAAAATGCTCCACCACTTTTACTCTTTCTGTCATCCACATTACCTGCCCAATCAACATCAATATAACCTTGTAAAATAAAATCATCTGATTTTTCATACCACAATCCATATTCTATTGTTCCTTTCAAGTATCTAAAACTTCTTTTCATAGAAGCAAGGTGTGTCTCTTTAGGATATTCTCGATATATTTCCACTATTCCAATTGAATTGGAAATATCTTGTCTGGTGCGATTTAGATATTGTAGACCACCAATCATGAATCTATAATTTTTCTAAAAACACTTTGAGTCTCATCATTACTAGTTAATTTGTATCCAATCACCATGGGTGTCCCTACAGGTTTACAATCTTCCATTCCAAATTTATTCAACATTTCCTTAAGATACTTGGTCTTAGATATAAAAATACCATTCTTACTCTGATTAATTTGCAAACCAAGAAAAGATTTCATCTCACCAATCATTGATATTTCAAATTCATTTTCCATTTCTTTAGATAAATTTTTACTCATCTTATCATTGCCTCCAAAAATGATATCATCAACATAAACTTCTATGATTATACTTCCATCTTCATCAGTTCTTAAATATAAGTTACTTTCTGCATTACATTTTTTGAAATCAAGACAAAGTAAATACTTGTCCAGTCTTGCATACCATGCTCTCAGTGCTTGTTTCAGTCCATACAATGCTTTCTTCAACTTACAAATGATGTCTTTATTTTTTGTCAAAGGAAATATATTAGGTTTATCTATGTATACTTCTAAATCTCCATTCAAGAATGCTGATTTCACATCCATCTAATATACTTTAAAGTCTTTATTATAGGATTTGAGAGACAAATCCACAGAACCTGAAGAACACCTGCATGCAAGAAACCTGTAACAAGAAAGAAGTAGGAAGAGGGGAGGAGAAGAACTCAGAAGTCACTCAAGAAGTGAGAGCTAAATTGTAATACGAATTAATGAAAAAGAAACTACAAAGTTCAACCTATAAAGGTGAACGAAACCCTAAAACTAGAAAAGCAAGGTTGCACATTAATAATTAATATAAATATTAATTATAATGCAACTAAGAGATAGCTTAAGTAAACTCAAGTAATAAAAAACTTAATTAATTAAATCAAAATGATCTAATTAATAAGTGTAAATAGATAATTACTCTAACACCCCCCTTAAGCGAAGCTCAGGAGGTAAGCTAACCTAGCACAACTATAAAAGTAGAAAAAAGGGTCCTGGCAAAAAGGCCTCATTAGGTACCCAAGCACAACCAAATCTCTGTAAAGCGGAGAAATAGAGAAAACCACATGGGAAAAACCCTACTCCAAGAAGAGATAGAAGAAAATGCAGAAAAGAATGGCTCAAGAGACTCTCTCAAAACCATAAGTACAATCAAACCCCCCATGAGAGAGGGATGAGACACCAAAGCCACCCAGAATGATGGAACCCTTGTAGGAATGATCAAACTGATGGAACTCCAATGTGGAAGAAACAAAGGTACATAGCAACAAGGAAACCCCTGAATGAGAGGTGAAATTGGGAGGCCAAGCTAGTGCACAAAGGAGAATGAATAAGACTCCTGGAATGGAATCCCCAATGAAGGTGGGCTAATAGATGGGCTGAATCTGTCAGTTGGGAGGAGATGAATGTCCTCATATATTCCCTCAACAATTGGAGGGGAAGGCTCGATGCAGGGAGTGACCATAACAGGGACTGCTGAAGAAGAATCATGTTGAACAAATGCAGGTGCAATAGAAGGAGGAGGTGTAGAAGCCACAACAGTGATCTCAGGAGCAACACAAAAGTTTAGGTGACAGGAATTTTTCTCACTAGGCACTTGTGAAGTGGGAGAGATATTCTTCGACATTGGAGATGGTAGACCAAAATGGGAGAAGGAGTACATGCAGGTGGCATGATCAACTGTCCTTATAGAAACAATGTGGCTAGTCACACTATCTTGGATATGTAGAAAATCTGTAGTGAACTCAACTATCTTCTCTTTCCCGCTATGAGTAATATGATAGATGGAGAGAAGGTTTAATGAAAAGGATGGAACACATAGTAGATCATGGAATGCACCACCATCGATGTCAATAGAGCCCTGGCTACACATAAGAATAATAGTGTCATTCCCCATCAAGATGTGTGGAGTAGGAGAGGCCACAAAAGATGAGAAGGAACTCTGAGAAGATTCCATATGATGTGAAGCATTGGAATCTAGCAACCACCTAGAAGAGGGAGCAATAGCAGATGCACATAAGGCATGACCATTTCCATTGTCTGACCCATCTACCTGAGATGATGATAAATAAGACTAGTGAGAAGAGGAAAAAGGAATATCAATGTTTCTCTTATGAAGAAGAGCTGTCAAATCAGTAATCTGTTGGGAATATCCATCTACCTTCTTCTGAAAGAACTGAGACTCATCATGATTGAAATTTTTGGAATAAGTACACTTGGGTTTGTTTGTCTTCGATTTCCCCTTAGGTGGAGGAGGTGGGCCAGACGAATGCTGGGAAGGAGAATCCTTCCAAGATTCTATGGATGATGATACTTGTTTCTGCTCTGGTTTTTGTGGAGATGGGTGAGCAACCAAGGCATGGCTCATAGTACCTGAAGCATCATTCAACTGTTGAATCTTTGAATGCTCTTGAGTCAAACGATCACAGAAGGCCACAAAGGAAGGCATATTATGCCTAGGACACAAGGCATCCATAGTAGAATATAAAGTGGAGGAGAAAATCTAGATCTCTCCACGAAGCTTTGAGAGTATCAAAAGGATACACTCATCATCTGATTTGGTCTTCCCACATCCCTGTAAAAGTGATCGGAGAGCATTGAACTTCATCAAGAAGTCCTCAATGGTGGAAAAAATATTAGGAGACAAGGATGTCAACTCTGTATCAAGCTAAAGTGCCCTGAATGCATTCACTATGCCAAATAGATTTGCAAGCTTTCCCCAACAGGCGCGAGGAGTGGTCAAACCATCAAGATGAAACATGAGGCTGTCTGAAATGTGCAAAGCAATCAAACCCATGGCTTCATCCATTTTTTTTCTATGCTAAAGAACCTCAAAAGGACACTGTAGGATAGGTTGGTGTTCATCTAGACATGACCATAAGCCACGTGACATGAGTAGCCTGGTCATGTGTGCTTTCTAGGTGTGATAATTGTGTGGTGTCAACCGAGCCACAGAGGGGTTTGACATTGAGAGAAGAAGTAGACAGAAGTAGAAGGGTGATTTTTGAATTAAAGTACATAAAGAAAATGCACCCCCCATAATGTATAAATCTAACCCCCATACAACAAAGAAAGAATTATGGAAAGCACAAAAACTAAGAAGAAAACCTGGACGCTAGTTGCAGAGAGGGAGGAAATTGAAGCCTCTACTTAAATGCCAAAAATGAGAGCTCAAATGACCAAATCAGAAAGCGGGACCAGTACCATTACGTTCAGCTCAGAAAACCCTTTTTGATAATATTTCATTTTCCAAAAATGAACACTGTATGCAAAAGTTATGGCCAAAACAATGACTGCTCCTCTGAAAAATAGCTCTCTGGAAAAAAACTAGAGATGGGAAAAAATTTGATGGTCAAACGACCGTTGCAGCTGCTGGGAAAAAAATTGACGACCGTCGGCACGTCACTGGCCTATTTCGCTAGAAAATTTTGAAAAACTGTCAGAAAATCTAGAAAACTTCCAAAAAACATTTGTCAGCAAGTGACGTCAGTGATGATGTCACCAAGTGCTGCTGGCGGTGGCAGGAGGTGGCAGGCCACTGGTGGATGTGGCGGCTGGGTGGCTGGTGGGTGGCGTGCCAGGCAGGGGCTGGGCTGGGGTGGCATGGTGGTGGCTACTTTAGCTGCACCCTAAAAACCATAAAAAGTTTTTTTTTAAATTTTTTTTAAATTTTTTTTTGATTTGCGTGCCATACGGCCTAGGAGGGATAAATTTTTTCCCAGAGGTCACTATAGCCAAAAACAACAAAATTTATATGATTTTTGACTCTCCCGAGCTTTCTGAGTGTGATGGTAGCATTTGTTTTTGCTCAAAATGTACCAAAAAAGAGTGCCTCCTCTAGAATGAAGAAATAAAACCCCAAAGAAGCTGTGGCTTTAATCTTTGAAACACGACTTCAAAACCTTCAGACCAGGCAGTAGCAGGGAAGCTTTGATACCATGTAGGATTTGAGAGACAAATCTAGAGAACCCAAAGAACACCTACATGCAAGAAACCTGTAATAAGAAAGAAGCAGGAAGAGGGGAGGAGAAGAACTCAGAAGTCACTCAAGAAGTGAGAGCTAAATTGTAATCTAAATTAATGAAAAAGAAACTACAAAGTTCAACCTATAAAGGTGAATGAAACCCTAAAACTAGAAAATCTAGGTTGCACATTAATAATTAATATAAATATTAATTATAATGCACCTAAGAGATAGCTTAAGTAAACTAGAGTAATAAACAACTTAATTAATTAAATCAAAGTGATCTAATTAATAAGTGTAAATAGATAATTACTCTAACATTTATGTGTAGCATAAGCAAGAAATAATCTCACAGCTTCTAGCCTAGAAATAGGAGAAAATGTTTCTTCAAATTCTATGCCTTCTTGTTGTGAGTAGCCTTTACAAACTAGTCTAGCCTTATTTCTTACCACTGTTCCTTCCTCATCCATCTTGTTTCTAAAAACCCATTTAGTTCCTATCACATTTTTATTCTTAGGTCTTGGAACCAATTCCCAAGTATTATTTTTGTTTATCTGTTCATGTTCTTCTTGCATAGCTTTAGTCTAGGTTTCATCTCTACATGCTTCATTAGTAGTTTTCAGTTCAACTTGAGAAATCAAACAAATTTCATCTCTAACTTTAGATCTAGGCATCATACCTTTACTTGCATCACCAATGATTTGGTCTTCAGGATGGTTATTCTTAACATACCTCAGAGTCTTAGGAGTCTTAGTAAGCTCAATTAATTCATCTTCAATCTTATTATCAACCATCAAAGGTTCTTTAGGTTCAACATTGAACTCTTTTATCTCTGAAATATGACCACAGTCATACATTCTTTCTTGAATATGAAACTTTCGTCTATCCTCACATTAGCACTTTCAATCAACTTTCTTAATCTCAAATTGAAATATTTATATGCTTTTATCTTAGTATAATAACCAAGAAAAATACCTTCATCACTTCTAGCATCAAAATTCCCTATCTCATCATCTCTTTTGATATAACATTTACTTCCAAATATTCTAAAATATTTTATAGTAGGTGTATGTATGATCAAAACATAATTTATCAAGAGTCTTACTTGTACCTAATCTGATCTAAATTCTATTCAAGGTGTACATAGTAGTACCAACAACTTCCCTCCAATGAACATGTGATACATTTCCTTCCAGTAGCATAGTTATTGCAACATCTAATATTGTTATGTTTCTTAAATTTGCTATCCCATTCTGTTGTGTTGTCCTAGGTGCAGATGTCTATCTGAATATTCCATTCTCTTCACAGTAGGAATTAAATAAATCTATTGTAAACTCACCACCTCTGTCTGATATCAAACTTTTTATCTTTAAACCAGATTCATTCTCAACTTTTTCTTTGAATAAATTGAATTTGTCAAACGCTTCAGATTTCTCTCTCAAATATGTAACCCACATCATTCTAGAAAAATCATCAACAAAAAGTATAAAGTACCTTTCACCATAATAAGATCTTGTTCTTGTAGGACCACATAGATCAGTATGTACTAGATCCAAATTCCCTTTCATTGAATAAGATTTTCTTTTAAAACTACTTCTAGTCTGCTTCCCCATAACACACTCTCTACACATAGTGTTAGATGGTTTTACAATCTTAGGTAGATCTCAAACAAAATTTTTCTTATTTGCCTTCACAATGTTATCAAAGTTAACATTAAAAAATCTTCTGTTCTATAGCCAACTGTCATTAAACTTTGTAATAAAACAAGAAGCTTTAGATGTATTCAATTCAAATACATTACCTCTAGATTTAGTACCAGATGCGATCAAGTCTCCTGATTTAATTTTTATAGAACATTTCCCATCAATTAATTTAAATTGATAACCTCTATCCACTAACTGTCCAACACTCAATAGATTATGCTCAAGTCCATCAAAAAGCAGCACATTGTCAGTATTAGTCTTTCCATCCAGAGAAATAGACCCAACTCTAATGATAAGCTTAGAATTATTATCACCAAATCTAACAAAACCGCCATCATATATTTTGACTCACAAACTTATTTTTTATCTCCAATCATATGATGTAAAAAACCACTATCTATAACCCATTTAGATTTATTTTCAACACAGGATACTAAGGATTTTTCTTCATGTATAGGTTCATCATCCTTTATATCAATAAATGCAATTTCATCATAGTCTACATCATCATCAGATACGCCTTCACTAGCATAATAACATTCCTTGTCTTTTGAATATTTAGATTTTTAAAACTTAGGTTTATGCTTTGGAATCCTTGTAGGACATCGAGATGCAAAATGACCAATATTGTTACATGAAAAACATTTCAAAGGTAATTTGCCTTCAAATTTATCCTTACCTCTCTTTTCTCTTCTAGCAATCAGGGCTACCACTTCATCTAGCTTTCTTTCTTCCTCCTGTATTTTTTCCCATTCATCAGTATACTCTCCAAGCTCTTCTCTCAAGTCACCATTGCTGATGTTCGTAATTCCAGATAAGGTGCTTTTATTTCTATGGACAGTCACCTTGAATGTTGACTCAACTTTAGGTAAAGAATCTCCCAATTCTATAGCCTCAAAAGGAGTTAGCTTTCCAATCAACATCTCTCTAGTGAAGCTCAGTGTCAAAGGTATAATCTCTTATATATCTTGTACTTTTAGTTTTGTATATAGGTGTCAAAGATCCGAGTATCTTTGCAATCACTTCTTCCTCACTATAATTACCTCCATATCTTCTGATGCCAGTAACCAATTTAGTAATTATTTGTGCATATGGCCTAATGTTCTCATCATCTCTCATCTTCATTGATTCCATCTTTGTCTTCCAATTTTGTAGCTTTTCCTATTTAGTAAACTTGTCTCCTATATACAGTGCTTCCAATCTTGTCCAAATCTCATGTGTAGAGTCCAAATCTTTTACTTCTATGAATTCACCTTTAGAAAGTGCACTGATCAATGATTCCCTTGCGACAATATTACATGAAAATATCTTCTTATCATCTCCAGTATCCTTCTCCAATTCATCCTCACTCACTATATTTTCCTTCTTTTTTTTGATCATCCAGTAGTCAATTCCCAAACATAGCAAATGTGTTCTCATCTTGTCTTCCCAACTCTCAAAGTTTTCAGGATCAAATTTCAGACTATCCTTCCTATAGTAAGTCATCTTCAGGATCACCTCAAGATGTTAAGTTTTCTCTCTAAGGACCAAATGATCTGATACAAATTGCTAGGAATAATAGTCCACAAGCACAACTAAGAGGGGGGATGAATCAATTATGATACAACATATTAAAATTTAAACTTTATAAACCAAAAATTCAATGCAAATGATAACACAATAAATGCCAACACAATAACACAATACTTGTTTTCAAGGAAACCCTTTTAAAGGTAAAAATCTAGTGGGAATTAGCACCCATAAATGATGGAGTGAGAGTATAGTATCCCTGTTAAAATATTTAGCCCTTTTAGGAGCTTATTAAAGCATTACAGTACATAGTCTCTATTAAAAGACATACCCTGTTAGGAGTCAAGAGTAACAATGGGCTCACTACCCAGGCACACTTCCCAGGAACACTTCCCAAAGAAGGTTAATTCCACCCTCAAGGATTTACAATCCAAACAAGTGAATATAGAAAATATACAATCAAGTGAGTTGTCTGATATAAAATGTCTTTCCTTGGTCAGTTCCAATGAAGTATTCTTATCACAAATTCTTCTCTACATCCAACAGCCAAACAAGATTCACAAATTTCACAGTTCTCTACCTTTTCAATCTCTACCACATCTTTTCAAAAGAAAAGATCTCTCATATATACCCTATTACAATAATTGATTAGGTTGGCCAATTAAGCTTTCCCAATACACAAATAATTAATTAGGTCAGCCAATTATGCTTTCCCAATATACAAATAATTGTTTAACCCCTTGCAAAGATATACACGATACCTATAACAAGTAAAAATCAACTATAATACATCAGATATACTCCAAGATCTACAATCCACACTCTCAATTCATAATATATGCTACATGTCTGAAGTCCGCCACCAAATAGGTCTCCTTATGACGTCACCAATACTCTCACAACTATCAATAAAAAAAACATTCCTCAATGTGTCCTCTGTCATCCCCTAAGTTCGCATACCCTAAAACATTTTTTCCTGTAAGATATACCCAAACACAGAGATCCACTCTGGCAAGCATCACTATCACAGTCTAGAAATGTGTTTTCACTAAAACATATGTAACATCATAAATATACAATATTAAGCCAATCAACCTTAGGAATAAGGTCATCACACATCCTTCTTCATATCCTTATCTTTAATTGTTCTGATTCATCCGTACAGTGTTCGTACACTTCTGTCAGTCAAATAACCAGTCTGTTCTCTCCACAAAAACATATGTTGACATCAGTGACAAAACATGAATATCAACACCATAAATAGTACCCAAATCTGACATCATCCAACACTTGAATGTAGATATGATTGATAACACTTGCAAAGAAGGAGAGAGAAGATGGATAGAATGATGGATCTTCTTTCTTGATTGATAATTCCTCTACTTTTCCATAATGGGAGAGAAACTTGGATCAATTAGAGAATATTTCTTTGGACTTATTGATCTTGAAGAATTAGATACTTGGATATCTTGACCTTGGGTGCTAGCCTTAAAATCTTGAATTCAATTGCTCTTGCTTGAAAAATTGATATCTTGGTTGCCAAAAATACTTGCATATGATTGTGATATAAAGAACGAGGAGAAATAATGGGTTCTCATACAAAATCCATCATTTTGGGATTTAAATTTGATCCAGGCTGACCATAGAAGGAAATCCATAGAGAAAACCCCCCAATTGGGCCCCATGTTAAATTTAGGCTCCATAATTTAGGGACACATCACCATTGGAAAAATGTCCCAAGAACATGTCGCCATTGGTG
The DNA here is from genome assembly GCA_018584345.1 of Thuja plicata. Taxonomy (NCBI): domain Eukaryota; kingdom Viridiplantae; phylum Streptophyta; class Pinopsida; order Cupressales; family Cupressaceae; genus Thuja; species Thuja plicata. Next base: position 895,275 of record MU224420.1, read on the forward strand.
ACATGTACTTGGAGAAATGAGCTCAAATTTTAACTGGAGCTTGGAGAGAGTGAAAAGGATCAAGAAACAAATAATCAACTTGGTAGGATTAAGTATAATGGACATTCATACCTCAAAATCACCAAACGGGTATAATAGGTCCTATTAAAGCAACCACTCATGGGTGCTAAATTTTTAGTACAGTAAAAATAGTAATTGGTCCAAGAAATTCAAATCTATATAAATAAAACTTTTGAAATACATGGATAGGAATTTCTAAGAACACCATTAAAATCCCACAAAATCGAATAAGGTTGATTTTAAATATTTTGAATGATAATAAATTTTTGTTTAGAGGGTTATGGATATCAAATGATATAGTGTTTTATTGATCCTTGAAGATGAATATAAACATATTCAAAATCCTAAATATTTCTAAAATCAAGAATGACAGTAAAATAAAAAAGAAACAACACAATACTAATAAAGAAACATCACAAATAGAAAAATATGGGGATTACATGATCCTAAATGTACTTAGAATGCAACATAAAGGATGCCAAATTGAATAATAATTGAGGTACATCAATAATACGAACAAGGAACATCACAAGAAATTTAGAAAATGTTTTTGAGTGAGAAGATTCTACCCCAAATCTAGATGTGCAAAACATGTTATAAAATTAAAAATATCCCGCTTGAATGCGCTAGAAGAAATAAAAATTTAAAAATAAAGGTGTTAACACATCAAAATCTATACACAGTATGTAAAAAAGGAAGCATACAACATGGACACAAATACAAGAGACAAACTCTACTCTTATAGAAAATAAATTTATTAACAAAAATAAAAGGATTCTCTAGCATGCTTAGTTGTTAAAATAATAAAAATTAAAGAACATAATCTCAATGTACTTTGTTGTAAAGAAACTGTGGATATGGTTCAAGATGTATGCATTGTTGCTAGGAATTAAATAATACCTATATGAATCACATACACTAGTTACTTCTATTGCTAGAGGACTCATACACAAATATAATATCTTAGATTACACATGATAACATCTGCCATTGCTAGGTAATCCTAAAATGGGTTTTCATATCTAAGTATAGTTTATACTTGGGACCACAACTTATAAATTTCTGTAAGCATGCTAATATGTATGTTTTGTGGGGTGTATACCCCTTTAAAGTGGTTGCAAACATTATATAAGTGTGATTAGTTTATGGTAATGTGGGGAGATATACACAAGGACTAAAGGAAAACCCACATAAAGGTGTATGTCCCCCAAGGCTACATATGCTTTCCTAAACTTGGAAGAAATGAAAAAGTGTTGTTGCTAAAAAATATAGAATAGCATTCTCACTTGAAAATATACCCCCATGGTATGAAAGTAAACATATAGATAAATATGAGTATCACAAAGTGGGTAACAAAATAGTAGATAATTGATGCATACGATGGAGAATTTGAGTGGGAGTAGGATTTTTTAAAATTTTGGAGTTTTTGAGGAGGGAGATAAAGATGAGGAGGATGATTCAGGTGGATCAGAAAGAGCTTGGGCAGTGCTTTGACAACTGCGAGAATAAATCTATGATTGTCAGGTTGGGTTTGCTAGTTTTGGGCCTCTTTGTTGTTTCTATTTTGAGCTTTGGATCTACCTTTTTTTCCTTTTCCCCTTTGGATTTTAGAGGCATCTAGTGGTCATTTGTGTTATGTGTAGAGGGTTCTCAATTTACATCCTTTTCTATTGGAATATCTCAACTATTATGCCTTTCTGTTTAGTGGCTGACAGGATCCCTAATTTGATTATTGAGGTTGTTGTGTTTGCTGTACTTCTAGGTGTTTTTATTTCATGCAGAGACTCTTTATTGGTGAGGGGAGTCAGTGAATGTGTGCCTTCCTTCTACGTCTCCCTGGATATGTTTGATGACTACAATACCTTATTTATTGCTGTCAATGTGGGATTTATTCCCCTCACAAAGGGTTTTGGGAATGGTGTATGAAGTGTTGGGTTTCAGTGGAAATTTTTTTTCATACCCTGCTAAATGCTGTGTTTCATCAAATGTTTGAAGATGTTGTGGTGATCAAAATTTCTCCTTCCTGTGGCTATGCATATGACTTTTGGCATTGTTCATTCCTAGGATATTCATGTCTTTCCTGCATTGCATGCCTGTTTGGCTTGCTCATGTTGATAGAAAGATTTTTCCCCTATTATTGAAGGTGTTCATTGTTGGAGTCCCTCTCATAGAGGACTAGCTAGAGCCCTATTTTTCTTTGGGCTATGTTATTTTTATTTGCTGGTGACTCTATCCTTGCTATGCGGATTTGGGTTTCCCTCTTTTTGGGTGCTCTTTTCCACTCTGGTGTGTATAGAGATGTATGATTCTTTAGTCCTTTTGAGTGTTGAAGTTGTTTTTGATTTGGTGGGCCTAGTAGTTTGGGTTTACTTTACCTCTTTTCTCTTTGAAAGGGAGTATGAAGTTGTGGGAATGATCATTCAAGTTTTTGGTAGGGGCTTGGTTTCCTTTCTCCCCCAGACTCATGGTTGTGTTTTATGGTAGGGATTCCTAATATTAAAATCTTGGTATTGTGGAGGCCTAGTGCTGGTAGGCAATTCTTACCCTCATCCTACCTTTTGTGGTGGGATATAACTTAGTTTTTGTGTAGGATGAAGTTACATATTGAGGCTATACCTGTTGAAATTACTTCCTATGAAGATGGTTTTAGTGGACTAGTATTTACCTCTTTAGTTACCAGTCTAAGATTTATGTTTTTGAACTGATCCATAATGAAAGTTTCTATGTATTTTTTTAAGTTGGACTATCCAGTGATGATGGTATGGATAATGGTCTTTTTTTCTCTTGTGTCCAGTAATTTGATGGAAGTTTTCAGGGGATCATTCTGGCTATTATTTTTTGGTTTATGATTGCAACTGGTCTCGGGGTTATTTTGTTGGCCATTTTGGGGATTTGGCACATTCAATGTACTCCTTCCTCATTCACAATTCCTATAGAGGTGGAAGTATCTTCTATGGAGGTGGAGATTTTCTTTGTGAATAAGAGGGTTCATAAATTTATGTGGGTTTTGTATTTATATAGTTGGATGGATGTGGATCAAAATTATGGCATTTCTTTCTTTTGATTGGTCTCTTCCTCTTTAACTACTATAGAGGTTGGCTCCTTTTATATTGAGGTGGAAATAAATTGGGTGGATAGGAAGTGGATCTTTAGTTGGGGAGATATTTTATTCTATTACATGATGGTTTGGGACACCTTTTTTGTTTCAATGTGCCGCACTATGTGGGTTGTTGGAAAAGTTCTATTAGTGGCTTCTTTTGGCCTCTGCACTGTAAGTGGCCTGCTGTGGCCTATTGTTTTCATAGTGAACCTTTTGTAGAAGACTAGTTACTTTTTTTAGGTGAGCTTTCAATGACCTTGTTATGTAATTTAGAACATATTTTTAAATGTGTTGCTAATCTATTGACAACCTCATGGATATGGTAGTTTAAGGGTCAACCCCCTCGACTGAGTGTTTTTATTATGAAAAAACAATAGATAGAGAAATACCTAAATAAAGATGGGAATCCATTAATATATAGAAGGATTAGGACATAAAAGACCAAAGCAATAAATACAAAGGTAGCCTCAATATCTCATGCTAGTATCCAAATGATAGAGGTATTATCCATGTTGTGTATTAATTAAATGAGAGAGAGAGATAGATAGATAGATAGATAGAGAGAGAGAGAGAGAGGGAGAGAGGGAGAGAGAGAGAGAGAGAGAGTCAATAAGTATAGCATTGTAAATTATAGAGAGAGAGTAATGATGATTATATCAATTAGTTCGATGTCATAAATTGTATTCCTTACAATTTCATTCTCATATGGGATTCATTTTAGTGTTTCTGGCCTTACATGCCCAATCATGTTTGATTTTTCTCTCTGATTCAAAAACTGACATCTTTATCTTATTATAGATCTCTAGTTATTGATCCCACTTAATTTGGCAGCTCAAGGCCGCATGGGGCATCCTTGGCCTAGGCCAGGGTCACTTGGGGTGGATGTGACTCAAGTTATGGTCACCTAAGGCAACCTTGACCTAGGGTAAGGTTTATAGAGACAATCTTGAACCTGTAGAAAGTGACCAAATTAAATAATCTAATGGCTACATTGTGGGAGAGGGAAAAATCTAACCCAAATAAATCTTGTGTAGGCTATAAAATCTCAATTCTGTAATACTTGAAATAAGAATATTGAATCTACAATACTTCCAACAAGAATCTTCCTAGATTTGATTTGCCAGCTCTATATCCTATTTTTGCACACAAAAAAAAAGGCAATTTTTTTTGTCTAAAGGGATCTCCCTTGGTCAAATCCCAGTTTAGGAACCAACCTTGAAATTTGAAATTAAAAGTATGCAATGTAAAGCATAAAGTAAACACACAGGCTTAGTATTGTATTAATGTGCTTACCCTCATGGATGAATGTTTGTATCACTCAAATCAATGAAGTATGCTTGATATTTTTTGATTAAATGTATATGTTTACCTTTTAGGAGAGATGTAGGATCAATGATTCCTTCACATGTGCATGGATATATGTATAGAAATCCTATATTTTCATTTTCTTGAAATTCTTGATCAAACTTGCAAGGAGAGAGCGAGAGAGAGAGAGAGAGAGAGAGAGAGAGAAGAATGATGGAGAAAGAGAGACATTCCTTGATTGTTTGGGAGCTCCACTAAGAAACTACCATGGGATAGGAAAAATAACTCCAACTTGAAGAAGGTTGCCTTGATGTGTTGGAAGAAGAAGAAGAATGCCTTGGCTTGAGATCTTGAAATCACCTAGCTTGCTTGAATTCTCTTGGATCACAATTATTATTTTAAGTATATTATTTCTTGCATATGGTTCTTAGATGTAAAATGAGGATGGATATAGGGTTTATATACTTGGCCCCTTATTTTTGGATCTAAAACTAAGCCAGGATGACCATCACAAAAGAAATAAATTTAAAACGCTGATATCGGGCTCCAGGCCTAATCTGAGACAAAATACCTAGGTGCAAGATGTCTAGAATATTGTCCATCTAGGTGCAGAATGTTTGGAACATTGTGAATCTTAGGAGTTTATCCCAAATTTTTCTAGGGATATTAGGATGATGAATAGAGGCACCAATTTGAATTATAGGCTGCTGAGATTAAACAAAAAGGGAAAAAAGACATTGAAATTACTAAAGAGGGACTATATGTCCTAATTAGAGTCACCTATAATGGGTGATAATTTTTTAGGATGTTACTTTTAGCCCCCACTTTAGCGGGAGAATGAGACAAAATCATGCTCATTATAAAGTAGTTCAATGCAAATGAATGATCTTATCAAGGTCAAGGAGACAAAGAAACATCAAGCCACCAAGTGACTTTAGTCTTCATCAAATCCAAAACCAAAATAATTGAGGATCCACTTGGGAAAGAAAGAAAAAAAGAGAGAGAAAGAGGGCATGACCACTATCCTAGTTAGAAGTTGTCTTATCATGGATCATGCAAAGGAAATGTGCTACAAAATATGACATTGAAAGTCTAGACAACTACCTAGTTGCTAGTCAACCCATCAGAGAAGATCAGTCTAAGTATCTTAAAAGATGTTAGTCAAAGGACCAAGTGTGTGCTATCAGTCAAAAGACCAAGTGTGTGTAGGAAAAAATCTTAAAGGCTGGATTAATAAGGGTAATTTCTTATGTAGGATGGATTTTTAATGTGGTACCAGTTTCTAAAATGGATAAGTACATCAGGATTTGCACCAAATTTAGGAACTTAAACAAAGCTTATCCTAAAGATTATTTCCACTACCTAATATTTATATCATTATAGATCTCACAAAATAATATCAGATTTATTCGCTTATGAATGGATTCTCAGGTTATAACCAAATAAAGATTTCTCATGAAGACCAGGAAAAGGCAGGATTTACATGTGCATGGGGAATATTTTTTTGGAATTTCAATCCATTTGGGATAAAGAATGGTAGAGCTACATATCAATGAGCTATGATGATGATCTTCTATGACATGATACACAAAAACATGGAGGACTATGTGGATGATACATTAACCAAGTAAAAAATAAGAATGACACACATTGAAGACTTGAGGAAGATACTAGATTGAATGGAGCAATTTCAACTAAGACTCAATCCAAAGAAATTTGCATTTGGAGTTCAATCAGGGAAACTCTTAGGGTTTATTATATCAGCTAAAGGAATTGATGTGGACCCCAAAAAGGTAAAAGCAATAATGGAAATGTCACCTCCTCATAATATTAGTCAAATGCGAACGCTTCAAGGAAGACTTTCGTCTATCAGAAGATTCATGTCTCAATTAGTAGATAGAGCACAACCTTTCACAAAATTTCTACATAAAGGAGTCACTTTCAAATGGGATGAGAATTGTAAAACTAATTTCAAAGAATTAAAGGACTATTTGTCTAATCCTCCTATTCTCATGGCACATATTCACAAAAAACCATTGCTACTCTATATCTCAGCTACGACTACATCGCTTGGAGTATTGCTAGCCCAAGAGGATGACAACAAAAAGGAAAGGATGATTTATTATATCAGCAAGACCTTAATGTCTTATGAGATCAACTAAAATATCATTGAAAAATCTTGCTTGGCAATTTTTTTCATCCTAGAAGTTGAAAACCATTGCTACTCTATATCTCAGCTACAACTACATTGCTTGGAGTATTGCTAGCCCAAGAGGATGAAAAAAAAAAGGAAAGGATGATTTATTATATCAGAAGGACCTTAATGTCTTATGAGATCAACTAAAATATCATTGAAAAATCTTGCTTGGCAGTTGTTTTTCATCCTAGAATTTGAGACACTACGTGCTCTCGCATACAGTGAAACTTATCGCAAAAATTGACCCTCTCAAATACCTCTTTAGTAAAACAACATTGACAGGAAGAATAAAAAAATGGGTCTTGATACTAAGTGAGTTTGATATCGAGTATGTAGAAAGAAGGGATATCAAAGGACAGGTGCTAGTAGATTAGCTAGTTGATTCACCATTGCAAGATGATGCACCTTTGATTATAGAGTTTCCAGATGAGACAATCATGCACTTAACAAAATATCCTTGGAAGATGTATTTTGATGGTTCTTTCACACAAAAAAGGATCTAGAGAAAGGGTACTATTTATCACTCCTCAAGTATACAAGATAGCTAAGGTGTATAAAATGATGTTTCCATGCACTAATAACATCTCAGAATATGAAGCATTGGTGAACGAGCTTAAGCTAGCTATGGAATGGAAAAACATAGAGTTACATGTGTATGGTGAATCTTAACTCATTATCAATCAAGTGAATGGTGATTATCAAACAAAAGATGAGAAATCGATGCCTTAAAAATAGATGATGGAAGATTTGAAAAAGTACCTTTTTTTCATCACATTACAACAAATTCTAAGAAAGAAGAAAGCTACAGATGCTATGGAAATGCTAGCATCCATGTTACAACTGGAGGAGCATCAATTTCTGTATGACCTTGGCGGAAGAGTTATCCTTTCACACATTTGATACACTTTAATCCAAAATAATTTGTGCCTTAAACACCCAAGACCAATCCTGATATGCCAAAATAATTATCTATCTTACAGACCAGACCTTACGTAATGGCCTATCTAGGAATTAAAAATGATCTTTAATTAGGATAGAATCACATTATGTCCTCATTTCTACTAACTTATATAGATGAGGTCTTGACAAAATTCTACTTAGGTGTTTAGAATAAGAAGATTCTGACCACACATTAAAATAGGTTCATGAAGGTGTATGTGGATTGCACTCAAATGGCTTTTCATTGGCTAAGGAACTGTTCAGGCTTAGAATTGTCACCCTAACTCAGGCATTAGGGCTACACAAAAATTCCATCCTCACAATGGAAACCTCTCCTAGCTGTGGGTAGACTATGAGTGAAGAGGAATCTCCGGATTCTAGGCTGGTTCCTATAAAATATGGGATATCACCTCCTGATTTGAAACTTAGTAAGGAAAGGGAAAAAAGAAGCTTTAAAATTGGAAATAGATAGGGGTGATACACCAAGAATGAATCAGAAACCTGAAAAGAAAATGATAGTTCCAGATCTAACACATAATGAAATCCAGATGATTTGGTACACTGTTCAACATATAGGTTAGTGAAT
>MU224420.1:906946-933343 GCA_018584345.1 Thuja plicata
ATGGAGACTCGGGAGTGACCTAGAATGCAGATGGGGACCTGACCAACTACTAGCAGATACAAGACAAATACAAGGCAATGCATGGGACCCTTATTCCATACCTCAGTTGTTTACTTTCATTTGCAATATACTATGTTTATTGAAACATGAAATATGAATCAAAGGACATTTGTACTACATTCTATGAATGCACAATGTAATGATCAATGATGAATTTTGAATATGTAATAATTTGATCAATACTTAGAGTACATGAACATCTGATAATAAATGTAGTAAGTGAATGTAAATCATCAAAAACAGCAAGATAGTTTTAACTGGGTAACATAACATGCAAATTTCTGTTTTGGTGCCTATTATGTTGTATGATTGGATTTTGGATAACAGGAACTTTTAAGAGTTGGATACTATTGGCCTACAATGGAGAAAGATGTTGTGCAATTTTCTAAAACATTTCACAAATGTCAAACACATGAAAACCTTATCCATGCTCTAGCCATAGAACTCATACCTTTTATAACACATTGGCCATTTCAGCAATGGGCCTTTGATCTTGTTGGACAAATTTATCCTAATTATTCAAGTGGACACAAATTCATCATCAAAACCGTTGAGTATTTCACTAAGTGGGTCGAGGTAGTGCCACTGATAAAAGCCACTGGCAAACAGGTGGCTATGTTAGTCTTGAACTACATCTTTTGTAGGTATGAGATACCCTCATCTATTTTAATAGACAATGAGGGGCAGTTAAAAAATCATGATATCAAGGAAATTTTTACATGGTTTCACATAACTCAAAATTGTTCTTCAATATATTATCCTCAAGGTAATGGACAAGCTGAGGCTTCAAATAAGAACATCTTGAAAATATTACATAGAACTGTGAGTAAGTCTGGTAGAGACTGACATTTGCAATTAAATCTAACACTATGGGCTTATAGAACAAGTATCTTAACACCAACAGGAACCACACCATTTTCTCTATTCTATGGTGGAGAAGCAGTACTACCAATGGAAGTAGAAATTCCTTCTTTGGGATTATCTCTCCAAGGTCTTGTCATAGATGATCAATACCGTATTGATATGGTTTATGCACTAGAACTAGTGGATGAGCGCAGACAACAAGCATTTGTTCATCTCAAAGTATACCAAAAAAAATGTTAAAAGGGTACAACAAAAAAATAAATCCATGAAAATTTCAAGTGGGGGATCTTGTTCTAAGAGAGAATCCTAAAAATCATCCAAATAGAGAACAAAAAGGCAAGTTTGAACCTAACTGGCTAGGGCCTTTTGTTATAAGTGCAACTTTTGGGACAAGAGCTTATCAATTAGCTAAACTTGAGGGAGATGTCCTTGTTGATCCCATCAATACCCTACACTTGAAGCAGTTTTATGCTTTACTTGTGGCTAAAGAGCTTGTACAGTGAAATTGATTCTCAGAAAATACCCAAAAAATAAAAAATTGATCGTGAAGAAAATAAAAAATAGTGGAAAAAGTCCTGAAAAAAGGTATTCTTGGTGAAAACCTCGTAAATAGGTGCCTTGATAGTAACAAAAAAAGAGAAAAAGAGGAAAAAAGTACAAAAAAATTGAAAAATAGAAAAAGTGCCTTGGCAAAAACCTGGCAAATAGGCGTCTTAGTAGTAAAAATAAAAGCTTGGATGAGTGGTGAAAACCTGGAAAATAGACATCACTTGTACTCTGTGCTCCATCTATTAATGCACTGCTGACACTAATCCTTCACAATCACACCTTTGCTATCGATTGAGTCTGAATTCCTCACAAATGTCTTATCCTTGGCTGGGGTTTTTCTGAATTTGCATCTTAGGGATAGTCATTCTGCACTGGGGGCATCTCTGCTAGCATGTTTGGTCAATATTTGCTAGGTCATTCTAGGTCCTTGTCTAGGAAGGTTTCCCACTATAAACAATATTTCTTAATACTTGAATCAAAACATCACTATAAAAAAAAAGGTGTTTCTTAAACACCACCTACCTATAACTGAGATCATACTAGTGTTTCTCAAGACTTAAATCAAACAGTGTTTCTCAACACTACATTGGATTGCAATTGTTGATAACTATTTATCTCACTCACTCACACATAAAAACATATTGCTTAATTCCAAGTTGCGATTGATGATTTCTCTACTGTGATTCACAAATGAATCAAAGGTGTTCCTAAACACCACATAAGAACATATAGACTGATCTTGGTTTGATTATGACTATTTTTATATTCCAATGATGTATCAAAATAGGGGCATGTAAGTAGTTATTAATTTTATTTGACTAATTATCAATTGTTGCTTGTTATGTTTTCTGAGTTACTCCATGACGTCTATTCAAAGACAAAGAGTTGCAAGGACATGGGGCATAACATTTTCTTGGTTTTCTATTTATGGTGATTGTTTCAATGATCCTATAAATTTCACCTAACTTGGATGTTTATGGTAAGATCTTCCAACATGAGTGGATAGCTGCATATATCTCAATCCTTTTTATGTGTAAACTAAGGTGAGGTTGAACCAATTTCTTTTTCTGTTTCTAATCAAATTCTAAGTAAGCTATAAGACACATTATGTACCCAAGGATATGAATATTGAAGGTAATTGTGGGTTGTATATTTTATATTATACATAAACAAAAGATGATTCTTAAAGAAAAAGGAGATAACTGACAAGTCATCCTAGCCTCTATGCCCTGATGCTTAGGTTTATTTTTGACATTGCATCCAATAAAATAGTATTCATACTTTCATGATACTTTCTTGGTATTAGTAACAATTGTACTATCTGATGATTTCCATTGCACAAAATCCCTATGATGATAAAATGCTAAAATGTAAAAAATCAATGACAGTCCTAGAAGTCTACATTTAGATGCATTTCAGATTGCATGATTCATTTTTAACAACATAAGGGTTTTATCTCAAAATGATTTCCTTGTTTATTCAAAATCTAAGTTTGACTACTTAATCTATATTACTGATATATTCATGTCATTAAATATCCATTGCATTCATTTTTCATTCATAATGGGAAAAGAGAAAATACAAAAACAAAGAATTCAAGTATTGCATTTTTACATCCTAAGTGCATCCATACATATATTTGCATAAATAAAACCTCAAAAACATGCATCTACATATTCATCTAGAATCATCCAAACACATCTATATATTAGTAATAATCAAAGAGAATAAATGAGGTCATCACATGAATCTACTCTAAAATCATCATAAAGACCAAGTACATAATCACAATGTGCATCAATCTAATCATATATCAATAGAGAACCAATGAGCATATCGAAATCAAAAGAAGCTATCTCTGATATATATCAGTGAATATCATATCAAAAATGTTGAAAGGTCTATAATAAGTATCATTGAGATCATGATAAAATCATATACACAGATATAAAATGTCTTCAATACAAAGGATGATCACAGAAGGATCAATATACAAAAATCTCAGAAATAAGCACAAGTCATGTCTGACTACCACCCTCTCCCTAATCCGAAGGAGGAGGTGGTGGTGCATCAGGTCAAGAATGCTGAGCTGGTAGAGACATAGCTCCCTCTAAATGTTGAGCTAAAATAGAATACAAAGGTCCTCTATGAGGCTATGGCACTACAAAAAAATACAAAGCAAAGTAATACATAGTCCTCTTGCCCTGATGAGTGGCTGTCCATGCCTAAATATCTCTCTGCTCTCATGATCTCAATCTGCCTATCCCTATTAGCCACCAATGTCTCTAATTTGGTAATCCTAGCACTAATCTTCTCTCACTCTCTCTAGAAATATGATAAAGGGTCTCCATCCTTTCCTGTATCACTGCTTGTATCTCTCGGAGGATCCTGTCCTAAAGGTCCACCTCCCCCACTAGGCCTCTGCCCTGAAGATCTCTGCTGTTGTTGCTACTTCCTAGTAAGTAAAGGACCTAGATCCATGTGTGGAGGCATGAACCTATATTGAGTACATCTTCCCTCTCTACTTGCACGCACACCACCGTCATCCCTATCATCCCCATCATCTCCCCTATCATCATAGCCATGTCTATGACCTTTGTCCGCAGGAGGGCGCCTACCATATCTACCACCAAAACCTCTCCCATCCCTACCACCCATGCCCCTCCCATCTCTCATGGCTCCATATCTTGCTCTCATGGGCCCATCATCTACAAGATCATAATCTAAAGCATCCTCTATGCGAGGTGCTACATCATCAAGTGTTGTAAACTGAGAGAATAAAAATTGTAAAAGATGTGCAAGATATACACTAGTGCACCCATCTGGCCGATCTCTATCTGAGTAGTCTCATAACATAAGTGGGCTCCTCACTATGCCTCATCATCACAGATCTAAGCATAAGTAGTCAAATCCTAAGACATGCCCTATATCTTGCCAAACTGTTTGAGGACACGGGTAATAATGAATCTCTTTATAATGAACTGTGTCCAGTTGATCAAGTACCTACTCTGAAAGAGTAAGGAATTTGTCACCTATCTGAGGTCCACTCCTCCCAATCTAGGTATGGTCTCCACTTGACCATTGTGATATCATCAAAGACCTGCCACCAATATTCCAGCTTACCCAGATGGGGCTACTGGTTGAAATCTTAATACATATACACATAGGGCTCCTTTTGTGCTCTCTACCTATCAAAAATTGGCCGTGTCACTAGGATGTGCTCCCAGGCCCAAATCTATAAAATCAAGATTCCAACAGTCATGCTAGAGGAATAATCGTACACGATCTTGTGTAGCTCTCTATACATATATGCTAGTATACAACTCTCTAGGCTAAATATACATGTGGAGATGACCATCTTCTCCAAGCTCTCCACCCAACCACACATGAACCCATGTTTTCCTTGATCTGGCATTAAAATAATGCCTATCAACCCAACAAGATATACAAGTAACCGATCATAATGATTGATGATGTAGTCCTAGGTTAGATATCTGTGGACTATGGATGGATCTGCAAAATATCTCCACGCAGATGCAATCGCAACAGTGGAGCGTGACTCAAATCAAACCTCCCATCCCATCATAGGAATGTGCATGATACATCACACATCCTCTAGGGTGACTATAATCTTGCCAGTCGAGAGATGGAAGTTGTTTTTCTTTGAGTGCCATCTCTCAGAAAGAGTAGTCAACAACCCTTGATTTACCCTAATGTTAGGCAAATCTATCAAAGATATCAAACCAAGACGCCCAATAATCTGAAGCTCCACATCAGTTAAGGAGCATGATAATGCAAGGAATCATGCAGGATGAGGTCCTCAAAATGACACAACCTAGAAATCAATCTGTCAAGAAAATAATTATAGATTTACATCAGTATCCTAACTAAGGCAACTATACAGAAAATCTAACAGCTAAGTCTTTTTGGACTTCACAAAGAGGAAAACAATCAATATTGGAAAAACTAACTCCTTCTCTTGAAAATGACACTGGTTTTCCCAGATGCAAACTCACATCTCAGATGTGATTAAAAATTTATCAGATACAATGGAGAATCTGGGAAACAATCCTATTTTGACAGGATGCGACACGGGATACATGATGCGACCTTGTTTTCATAGGACACAACACAATTCAAAAACTTGACAAAAAATACTAAAAATGATGCACTGATGCCTAACAGGAAGCGATCCTATTTTTATAGGATGTGATTTGGAATTTTGCAAGAAAACCAGATGCAACACGGGATTGACTGGATGCGATCTGGGACACCGGATGTGACTCAGAATTGAAAGGCTCCTAACTAGTGCGAAAAGAGACAAAATTAAAAACAAAAAGCGTAAAAAGGTAGGTCTCAACATACTCACCAGTTGTGTGTAGTGGGCTGGGCACTGGTGATGATGTGCTATCTCAAATCAATGTGTCTCCATGGGGACCACCATATTTTGTGTAGAGCCCAAAGATTTACCAAGGATAAAAGTGAAAATGAATGGGTAAAAAGTGATTTTTGAGACTTATTTTGACCTTTTTGAGCTGTCCAGAAGCTTTGGGACCCTTCCCAAATGATCAAAATTCAATTTTTTTCTTCTCAGATCAATTGGGAATGAAATCGAATGCACACACAATGTTTCAAATAGCACAGTAAAAACTTTGCGACAGTCTCCTACAAATGTAAAATTGCTCTATATGTTCAGAAAATGATTCGCAAGATTTACGCAATCAATTTTCCTGGTTCTCTATCACTCAATTGCATATCATTCATTGAAATCTTGGTCATACATCATTTTATCAGACTCAAAATTTACATTTTCAAGTAGTCAACTTGGTAAATTATGTTTTCTCTTAAACACACTTTTGCTTCATCACATCTTCTAATTGATTCTTCACTGATCCAATCGACTTGTTTCATTCAGATATTATTCTAAAGAGGGATTTTATTCTATTTCCTTTGATTTCATTCTTGAGGGGGAATAATCACACTTAAAATCAAGCAAATTCTTTCTCAAACAACAAAACTAACTTCATCATCAAAAGACTAGGGGCATGATATTTTCCTTCAATCAAGTTGGGATTGTTAGATAGAAGTCTTCAGCGCTAAACAAGCTAGATATCTATGTCTACAATCTCTCAGATCTTTATCAAGCTATTACAAACTTTATACTTACATTTGTTTGATCAAGTTTGGAGTCAGTATTGTCAATTCTTGTTTGATCAAGTTCAGAATTGATACCTCATAGTTGTCAACAGCTTCATACTAACCTTCGTTCGATCAAGTTCAAAGTCAATATTATCAATTCTTGTTCAATCAAGTTCAGAATTGGTATCTTTAGATCTTTTTTTTATCGACCTTTTTTTGATCAAGTTCAAATTTGATACTATCAGTCTTAGTTCAATCAACTTTGAGACTGATATCATCAGCTATATTTTATTCAATCAAGTGCAGAATTCTCAAACATTCTGAAGTCAACATTAGACATTCTTTGAATCAATGCGCTGCTCACACATCAATTCAAAGAGGGGCAAATGTAACCATCCTAATTTGGTCTACTCTAACCAGAGATCCTATTTTACCTAAATATGATCATACCCCTAATTATGTCAATTCAACTATTCAATTATTGGCACAATTCATTAAAATTAATTTAATTTCCTAAAAATCAAAGTGATTTCATCACTTACTCACGTTAACTACATTGGCCTATTTAAATCAAATCAACCCAATTAAATCATTGGCTAAAGTAATTAATTAAAAGGAATTAAATAAAGTCTCTAATTACAATGCATCACTTGCACATGGAAAGTCAATCCATGAACCAATGAGAGTTCACTCACATGGATCACTCACATGGATCACTCACATGGATCACCAAAGATTCAATCTTCACCTCTCCTCACAAATCAATCTAAACCACTCATTCCTCAAATTTTTCTATAAAAGGATTGAGTTTTGAGATCAATTGGCCCCAATTCTTAGAATTTCAATTACACTGTTATGCTTCTCTAATTTCTAGAATTCTAAATGCTCTCTTATGTTGTCCATTTTAGTTCATAATCTCACATAAGATAATTAAATAATCTTCATCTATGCTTTAAAATGAACCTTTGCATGACAATTAGCTTCATTTTTTCATTGAATCTTCCATTCTAGGACTGAATATGTCACCGATTTATGCATAATTTGAGGGAAATTATAGCTTAAATCATACTCTTCTTAGATAGGAAGCAATATGTCATTTTCCTTTGGTTTTATATATTTTCAATTGAATTTGATGATTCTAACCATTGATATAATGACATATTGAAGTGTTGTGTTGTAGTTTGTAGGTACAATATTCACACACACAACAGTTAGTCAATAGAGTAATGAAAGTGAGATTAGTCTAAGGATCCATGATAGGTAACATTGAATTATTATATATGTGTGAAAAGTGTGAAACAATGAGTGGAGTGTATGCCCCCACATTAAAGAAATCACAAATGCCTTAATGGGAACAATGGCTTTAACACTATGTACATGCATCCAACAAGATACATTTCCATTATGAGATACCCCCAAGAAAGGACAAACCAGGGGAAATGAAACACATAACAAAAGAGAGCATGAAAGGGTTCTACTAACTCGGGGGTCAGTATGATCATATGATACTACATTTATATTATGTCAAAATAAAATTATCATTCCCCCAAGGTATCAAAAATATGATAACAATGGAAGAATATTATGTAAGAGTCACAAAGAAGATTTAGGTTGACATCATGGATACCAAAAACAATAGGTAGCTACTATTTTGCATCATCCCCTATCAGACAAAACAAAGGCACATTTATGAATAGTGGCACATATACAACATAACATGTAATGACATATAGAAGAAATGAGATACAAATAGAGGAATGTCTCAACACATTGATTCCTTTATCACCTTACACCAATGAAGAACCAAGGGTTGTTTAAAGAAATGTAAACAAAACATATAACAAGTAAAATGTTATGGGGGAAGCACATCATGAAAAAAACACATAGAATACATCGTACAAGAGGATCTAGTCAAGCATATCGCTTACCCCCTCATCTCGGTCTATAGTATTTAGGGAATGTGTGTCACATGTAAGAGGAGCAACATAAAGCATGATAGATGGAACAATAACTAGTTCCAAACAAGGACCATGTTGTAAAGATGGATCACTTTGTTTGTCACTAGGACTAAGAGATAATTGTTGTGAAAAAAAAGGTAGTAAATGATGATTAACATCAATTAGCTCATATATATCATTATAATCACTAGCATTAATACCATCATTAGTTGCATTAGGAACATCCAAATCATCATCATTAAAAGTATCTTCTTCATCAAAATTAATTGTAATAGAATCCAAGATACAAATAGAATTATCATGTTTGTTCACTTTCATCTTTTTCAAATAATTTCCTCCCTTGGGATATACATAAGTTGGTCAAATATAATCAAAGCATCAGTAGGTATTTTAGGGGAGGAAAGGATTTGGGAAGCACACTTATGGGCTCTAGCATGACTTTTATTATGGAGATCATATACACAATGATTAAATTTAGTCTTTTTGGAGATTTGATTTGGTTAGGGATCAATCAACATCATATCATTTTCTTCCATAGGGGGAAGAATCAAAGGAACCTCACTAGGTTGAGAGATAGGATGGGTAGAAGGTTTATAAGTTATAGGAGGTGGAATAGAAGAATAAATAGGAGGTGTAGGAATAATGATAGGTTAGGGAAAGGAGATGGAATACCCTTAGGATTGTTAAGTTCACAAATCTTTTAGATTTTGTATTTCTAATAGAATCAGAAAATATCATTTTTGCGAGGGTGAGTGGCTTGAGGTATAGAAGGCAAAAAGAAGTCAAGGTCAATGGAGCCTCAAGGTACTAAAGGCTGGAAAAGACTATAAATAATAGTGATAATTTGTCCATTATGAAGAAATTTCAAACACTTATGAATAGGAGAGGCTACAAATTTCATGGAGGTGAGCCAAGGAAGACCAAGTTAGACTAGAAATTGATCAGAAGTTGGGATGAAAATAAAGGTGACATCTAAAGTTTTGCCACTAACTTATATGTGAAAAATGATAGAACAATGGATAGAATAAGTAAAACCATTATGAGTTTGAGTTATTACATCATATTTGTCATAGAGATCACGTGAATATTTTCAAGTGTAAATATGTTCTTTAGTTAAAATTCATCATAAAAGTAGGATGTATAAGGACACCACAAGAAAGAGGGGAATTAACTCTTGCAACAATGTAAAGAAGACCATCATGAGCCTTAATAGTTTCACTTGGATCAAAGGTAATGGGAATCTTAGGTTCAGGTTCAGGTTTAGGTTTAGATTTGGTTTGATCAATAAGATTACTAACATTATTAGCTTAAGTTGATTCATTGTCATAAGCCACTACATGAGAGGAAGAAAGAAAAGGTTCAGTAGAATCAAGGATAATAGTGGAATGAGAGGGTAAAGGATCAATATATATTTGAAGTTTTTGATTGGGAGGTGCTATGGATTTGTTTCCTTGATCATTCACACCTTCAACATATATAGCATTGAGATTAATAAGGTATTGGATGGCATATTTCAAGCAGGAACATTTTCAATATCATGACCAGGTTGATGATGGTATTGATAGAAAGCTTTGGGATTAAAATATTTGGATTGAGGTTCATTATGATAAACTGGGTTAATGGGAGGAAGCATTAAAGTATTATCATTAAGACACTTAATCATCACATTATGCAAAGATTCATTAGGCTGATAAAATTACGAGTAGGTTTAAAGTAGGATGAAAAGGAGCCACACCTTTGGATGCTACTGCCACTTTCTCATCTACATGATTAGATGAAGAAAATATCTTGATGAATCCCTTTGGTTTTTGAAAAATTTGAAAGGAATGTTATGCAACATCATCCTTATCAAATGGATCCATTGGAGTGGTGCTCTCAAATTGAATCACTTGAAGCTGATAATTATGAAGCACTGCACATAATTGAGTAAAAGAAGGAAATTAATAAAAAATCTTGTCCCATATCATTTTAGAAATTAGAAATACACATACATTGCACATCAATATTAGGTAGAAAACAATAAGTTTGAGCATGCAAATGTTCAAATCTACCAATGAAATGAGTAAGCTTTTCTTTAGGATCTTGTTTACAGTGCATCAAATCAGATCTTAGGAGTAATATTGTTTTGGAATTGTTGAATGAAGGAATTATAATTTTTTTGAAAGGAATCAATGGAATAAGAAGGCAAAGAGAAATACTATTGGAAGACCTTATCCCAAAAGTTTCTAGTAAATATATTAGCTATGAACCTTTGATAATGAGCAAAGTCACTACACAAAGTTTGAAAGGTCTTAACATTAGTTAAGGAATCACCTTTACCCTTGCAGGTCTCTAAATGAGAAATCTCCATGTATTGAGGAATAATGACAAAAATTATATCCAAGGATAAAGGACTAGTAGTATCACAAGTAGGAATGTTAAACTTGGAGTGCATAATGGAAGTAATTTATTGTTGTAAAGATGAAACAATTCGAGAAAGAATATTGATTATAGATTCAATGTAAAGAGTATAAGGAGATATGTGGGAAATATTAGGATCATTTTGTGAAATGGAAGAACAATCTATATAGGAAAAAGGAACACTATTGTTAGTGGTCATGGATGAAGGTAAAGAAACACATGAAACACTAGTATTAGGAATGGGAACATGTATATGATTGGAAGGTTGAAGGGAAGAAGTTATGATAGGTACAATGTAGGTAGAAATACTAGGTATGGAGGTGGGAATGAGATTGGAAGGCTCAACACTAATGGAAGGTTGAGTGTAACCATGATCTTTAGCATAGTCTTGAAGTGGATTAACATTGTTATGTAAAAGTTGAGAAAGAGAACGCAAGAAATCCATGCCATGGTCATCATTATGAATTAGATTTTTTAAACCAGAAAATATAGGAATGGCCTCAAGGTCGGGGTTCTATTGACCTAACCATTCTTCAAATTGATCAAAGTAGTGAGAAATATTTTGGATTTTACTAGGTATAACTCTTAGGGCTCTCATCCTCATCATGTGAAGAATGGGAAGAGTTGTTCTCAAGGGGTGGGGGAAGATCATTATTATGCATGTTGGTCTCCTCAAGATTTCTAGGAAGGAAAGAGGACTTGGGATCTAAGGAACCCATAATTCTACAACTTATCCTAATGGGAATGCTATAGGTAGGACTCAATGTAATAAAAATCATGCACAGAATGAAAAGTAGATAGGTCTAAAGAAATATCAATGCATAAAGGAGATATGATACTTAACACAAAAAGCGAAGCTATATGAATTTTAAAGTAAATCTATGCCACACATTAAGCATGCAATTAAAATAGATCTAATAGAAATTTAGATACATAAATTGACAAAATAGATTTACATATCTAAATGCATACAAAGGAGATCTAAATACCAAAATGAAAAGAATGTAACAAGCGTTGGGTTCACCAAAATGTACAATATCAATAGGGAATAATAAAAATAGAGGCAAGATCAAACCTCTATTTTAAAATGTAGAAATATTGCGCATTCAGAAGATGAACACCCCAATAGGATGAAATAGGGATTCGAGCTCTTATTGGGATATTGCAGTTCTTCCTTAAAGTATAATATTGATTTAAAAAGTAGGTGATATTGTCAATATTATGTGATTAAAAAATAAAATGCAATAAAGATAAGTGTACCTTGAATAAGTGAGGGAGATGTTGTTCTGTTTCTATTTTTTTGACTGTTGGATTCCCAAAAATAACTATACTTCTAGATCTGTGTCTTGAATCCTATCTGCGTTCTGTTAGAAAATATGAGCCTATTTTTGAGGGTACAGAATGGATGGAACATTCTATACTTGGGTATAAAACATTTGGAATATTTTGTACCAAGTGTTTTTTGCCTGAGATTGGACAAAAACCTGTGTTGGGATAAACGTAGCTCATATATGAAATTATAGCTTCCTGACCTGTACCTTTAAATAGAAAAATGGGGAAAATGTTAAATAAAGGGGTTTCCCTTGGTCGAACCCCTATTTAGGAATCAAACTTGAAATCTAAAATGAAAATCATGTAATAGAAAGCATAAAGTAAACACAAAGGCTTAGTACCATATTAATGTGCTTACACTCATGGACGTATGTTTGTATTGCTCAAATCCATGAAGTATGTTTGATGTTTGTTTCTTGAATTTAGGTGTTGACCTTGTAGGAAATATCTAGGATCAAGGATACCTTCACATGTGCATGGATATATAAATAACAATCCTAGATAATCATTTTCTTGCAATTCTTGATCAAACTTGCAAGAGAGAGAGAGAGAGAGAGAGAGAGAGAGAGAGAGAGAGAGAGAGAGAGAGAGAGAGAGAAGAGAGAGAGAGAGAGAGAGAGAGAGAGAAGAATGATGGAGAAAGAGAGATCTTATTTTGTTGTTTGAGAGATCCACTCAGAAACCACCATGGGATAGAAAAAATAACTCCAACTTGAAGAAGATTACTTTGATATGTTGGAAAAAGAAGAATGCCTTGGCTTGAGATCTTGAAATCACCTAACTTGCTTGAATTCTCTTGGATCACAATAATTGCTTCAAGTAGATTATTGATTGCATATGGTTGTTGGATATAAAAGGAGAGGAGATATATGGCTTATATACTTTTCCCCTCATTTTTGGATGTAAAACTAAGCCATGTCGACCACCGAAGAAGAAATAAATTCAAAACCCCGATATCGGGCTCCAAACTCAATCTAGGAAAAAATACTTGGGTGTAGAACCCATAGAACATTGTACATCCAGGTGTAGAATGTTTGGAACCTTGTGAACCCTGGGAGTTTGTTATAAATTTTTCTATGGACATCAGGATGATGAACATAGGCCCCAATTTAAATTACAGGCTGCTAGGATAAAACAAAAAGGGAAAAAAGCCCTTGAAATCACCAAAGAGGGACTATAGGTCCTAATTAGAGCCACCTATAATGGGTGCAATTTTTTTAGGATGGTACAATTAGTAATTGGAATTAGCACTTAATTATGGTGATAACATCGAGGAAAAATATTTTTAATTAAATAATACAATTATTTAATTAAATTGAATAAATTAGAATAATTAAATAATAAAAACTATTAAATTAACTTTTAGAAGAATAATTAGGGAATCTAGACAAAATATTATATAGAAGATAAATAATTTAAAAAATAATTAAAGTTATTCAATTATTCAAATTAGAGGGAAATGGTGAACTTTAATTTGAATTAGAAAGAATGACACAAATCAATTAAATAATCAAGATTATTTAATTAATTAAGATGAACATCAGTAAAAATGTCACATGCAGGTGATATGACAATTTTTAGTGTCTACATTTTTTCCCTCTTTGGGACAATTTGTTTTCAGGCTTTATTTCAAAGAATAATTAGTAAAATGTATGCCCAGGTATGCCTCTACAAGATCATGGTAGTGATTAGGTAATATGATCCCCCTCAAACAATTGAGAAAAAAATATGGGTAGGAGCTCAATTTGTCAACAAAATAACTAGAAATCCAATGAAAGAAAATATCAAAAAATTGGAGTGTTTGGCACAAGTTGTGGGCTCTAGAAGGTGAAAGTGTACACAATCAGTAGAAAAGGGATGGGTTTCACATTCATCAGGGAGGAGTGGGGGGTATAAATAGGTCATAGGGCCCATTTTCAAACTTATTTGTGCACTTTGAGATTTGGAGATTAGAGGAAAAGAAGAGGTTCTTGAGCATGTTTGAGGAGTGATTAAGATTGACAGGGGTGATATGCGCATCATTGAGAAGGTTAGGACATATCAATGACCAAATAGTGTAGGAGCAATGGTGAGTGCATTGTCAACTACACATTTAATCTCTTGTATTTCATGATTTTGAAAACTAGGTATAGGTTGAATACAAATTAAATGACATAGACCTATATGTCGCATTCACCACAAGTGATGGCAAAGAGACACAAGTTTCATCAGATAGAGTTTTTAATCAATGCACAAATATGTTTTATATGATGCAAGTGCATGAATATGTCAATTTAGGTTAATGAATAAAGTGACAAAACTATATAGATTAGTCTAACATTTAATTGATGCACATGTGTATGAATGAATTGACACATTTGACTGTCAAAATGTTAATTAGAATAATACGATGCATTTTCACTTGTTTGGATAAAGATATAATTAGTTACTATATTTTAACATGTGATAAAATAGGAACGTAAATGCATATTTGGCTTTATGAGTGCTTGCATTATGATTGATTTGTGTTTGCATTTGCATGTTTAGTATTGATTACTCAAGAGAATCATCTTGACACTGTTGTCTATAAACATCAACTAGATTAAGAGGAGCATGATCATCTAGATATATTGGGACTAATACATGTGACCTTTATGACCCAGATTAGGGATAACAGGTGACTCATTACCACTGTATGTGAGAGGTGGCACATAGAGACTTCTTCATTTTATTTCCTGACAGGGGAGTGCACATTTATATTAGAGGATGTATATAGGATTTTGAGGCTGCTTATTCAGGGTGAGAGGGTTGTGTATGCACCATAGGAAGGATTTAGGGGCTGGTGTGATTTTTTTGAGATTACTAAGGTGGAGTTGGGGATCAGACATTATGAGATCATATGGCATGACATGGTGGATGATTATGATTATTTCTTTGGACTACTATGTGGTATAGTGACGAGTGCACTAGTTCTAGATAGGAGGGGTGATGTTCATTCCTATAGGATAGGGTGTGATGATATCAGATATGCAGTCATAGAGTATGACATATGTATGTGTTTTATCCATGTCTATATTTGCATGTTTAAGTCAGAGATTCAATACTGATTACAAAGGTGAATCATACTGAGACTATTAAATATAGACATCGGCTAGATAAAATAGCCATCGAGAGACCTTGGGACTAATACATGTGACCTTTATGCCTCAGATTAGGGCTAACATGGGGACTCATTACCACTCTATGTAAGAGGTGGCACTCAGAGACCTCTTTGTTCCATTTATTGACAAGGGAGTGCACAATTACATTAGAGGATGTGTATAATATTTTTAGGTTGCCTATTCGAGGTGAGAGGTTTGTGTATGCACCATGGGAAAGATTTAGGGAGTGGTTTGATTTTTTTGAGATTACTAAGGTGGATTTGGGGATCAGACATTATGAGATCATATGGCAAGACATGGTAGATGATTATGATGATTTATTTGGACTACTATGTTTTATATTGGTGGGTGTACTGGTTCTGGATAGGAGGGTCCATGTTCCTATAGGATAGGGAGTGATAGTATCAGAGATTTGCACATACAGAATGACATATGCATGAGGACCTTGAGTTTTAGGCATGTTATATTTTTAGATGTAGGATATTTCTTATGATGGTCCATACTCTCTAGGATGCAGGGTTAGATTATTACAAATCTAGGCATGAGAGCACATATCTGTGTGTAGACCAAGTTTTGACAGAAAACCTATCTAACCAGGGAAATATTTTGTATATTATCATGAGGGTGATGTATAGAGATAGGTTGGTCATAATAGATACCGGCGACACAAGTTTGAAATTTTGAGAGACTTCACTTGACGCCCTTACATTGGTTGTTTGACATGGGATGGAGAGGAAAAGAACTTAGAATTTTCTAGTAGGAGTAATATTTTATTGGCAAGACAACATAGTCACAAATAGATCACAGAGATCTAGATACTAGACATGTTACTAAGGTAGTTTGGAGAGAGACAAGGAGTACCTACAGGTTCTATATAGTTTGCATGATGCAACAGGGATGTGTCATGGTGGGGGCCAATAATTCCTTTTTCCAATGTAGTAGCTCATATTGATGGATTGACACCTCAATGGTGAAATTGGGTTTCATACATGGTTGACACAAGTTGACTTTAGAGTATGATGCATGGTGGGCAATACACATACCTATTTCACTAATTGATTCAGGTATACCTATCCCTATTGAATTTGATAGATGGGCGAGACAACCTTTGAGGAGGATGGGGAGACATGGATAGGGAGGTCATAGGGGAGGCCAAGATGGAGGGAGGGATTGAGGTGGTCAAGGGAGAGATACGAGGTGGTGAGGAAGAGATAGAGGGAGATGAGGTTGAGATGGAGGGAGAGGGGGTAGAGATGGAGATGAGGGGGATGATGGAGGGGATGACAAAGGAGGAGTTTCTATATCAGGTGGTGATATAACGGTTTCCCCAATAGGTGTTGAGGATGTGGGAGGAGATGTGCCTATGACAGAGGAGAAGATGGATGTGAAAGGGAGCATCAAAGGAGAGGAGTTCTAGCACAAACAAGTCTAGCTCGTTAAAGGAGGATGATGATGTAGAGATGAAGGATGTTGCTATAGGTGGGGATAATGAGATGGGGGAGGGATGAAAAATATGTCCATTGGGTAGGATATTAGGTAGATTCTAGATGCTCAAGCACTTACAACATAGGTGGCCACTATGATCGATTAGATGAGGTCTTTGGAGGACATGTTGGGTGTAGTAGAGACCATGGCTATGTAGGTAGAGGAAAGGGAAGTAACAGTAGAGGGGAGGGCCACAACATTAGATTTAGAGAAACATTGATTATATGGAAGGGTTAATGTGTTAGAAGGGAGGATTAGTAGGTTGGAGAGGGAGAGGGATGAGACTACAATGAGAGCATAAATGGATGAGACTTGAGCTAGAAAGGTAAAGTAGGACACATAGGATGTAATTGCTGGTATACCATATTTTTCCATTAGGGATCTTACAAGAAAGAAAGGGAGAAAGGAGGAGAGATACAATATTGGTGGGGTCATTATGAGAGTGTGGTCTATCCTAAGAAGAGAGTCTCCAATTATACCAGATCTTGGAGATCATAAATATCACAAAGTAGTGGGACAATATTACATCCTTTGAGGCCACAACACACAAATGTGAGTACACCTGCTATTCAGCTTGAGGTAGGGCCTTCAAAAATTTCCCATCCTAGGCCCACTATATTATAGGATGGAAGGAGAACCATTTGATTTGTCCTTATATTGTAGATACTTTTTTACATATATTTTGCAATCTTGTGAACTCTATTAGCTATACATTATGATCTTTTACTTTGACACATTTTGAGTTATATATAATATGCATTTTTGGAGAGAGTGTATGTTTTGTGTTTTATTTTATGCATATGACTTATGATATGGTGTTTCTTCATGATGCCTATAATGTTTATGATGCATTATTATTATGATATTGATGATGATGCACACCCTCTTTACTATCATCATGGTGTTATGTAGTGACACTTTTTATGACATGTGATGACATTATCTATATGTATGTACTTTTTATACCTATGTATGAAATCCTTATCTTGTTTCTATATGATTTATGAGATGCTTATGTGGATAACCATATGTGATGCACATAATAAAATATTATTTATTATGCTTTTGTGTTGTTTATGCATTTATACATCATGTTATGTGATGTAGTTTGTATATGATTATGCTTATGTTCTTGTACTAGCATGTTGTGTATGCAAGCAAGGTGCATTGTTTTTTGGTGTCATAATATTGGATCATGATGACAATGAGGATTAATAGAAGAAATTTTAGTGATTAAAAAATAGGATGTAAATGAAATGACTATGTCAAAATGGACTAAGCAGAAATGAACCAATATTGAAATGCAAAATTCATTATATCATATCCATTGAAATCTTTAGACATTGAGAAATTATTTTTCATCATTGAGCCATTTTATTTAGCAAAAATGAGTATTTCCACATCAAGATATTGACAGATCAAGATGGGATGTTACCTTTTCATGTAATAGACACTTAGAACAGACAAGGAATGTTAACCAATCTATCTAAGATCATGGGTATCAAAGGTCAATGTATGTGTAGTGGTAGTCATGAGCATTGTTTTTCCAAGCAATATTTTATGCATTAGATACTTTTCTTATATGTGAAAATTCCTATCACAGACACCCAAAATACATTTCCTCTGAATTCACAAAAAGAATAAAGCTATGAACCATCTCATCTTCTCTAATCATTTGTGGATATCCTAGAAAAGAATAATAACATGACTTGAAAAAATCAAAATAAGATAAGACTAACTTGAAAAATAATCCAACAACTATACTGATTTTGTTTTTTTTAGTGTGTTTGTTTGACAATGATAATGATGTTTGGTTTTGGGAGTGAGGTACCCCGTATGAGATTGACCTCTCTAGTTTTGAGTATATCCATTCTCTATATAAGACATAATGACCATATGAGAAGAGGTTTGACTTGATTGACTGATTGATAAGACAATGGGACCAGTTTGATTGAGTACTTGTTAATAAATATTTCAGTTAAGGCACGATTTTGTGAAGTTCAAACTTGCTATGTTCGGCACCCGTTTAATGCTTGCTGATGCAAAATGAATTATTCTATTGATGTTGGGAAATTGACTAATGAAATTTTATTGCAAGATTTTCAATGATTTTATGATTTTTAGGGATTTTTAAAAACATTTTCTTATTTTTTTTTGTATTTTTTCATGATATTTTAAGATCATGATATGGTACTTGCCCCCAATTAGGACACAAGGCAACTTATTATAGGACTAAGCTAGTGTACTGACTCATGGTAAGGTAGGAGAAAAGAATGCCATAGATGAATAATGCATTTCAATCCAAATATAATAGTCCAAGGCTTTTATTATAGGAATGTGGAATGTATTTTAAAAGGATATGATAAGTGTATCAAACTATGTAATGATAGGTGATAGAGAAAAAGTCTCTACACATGGCACTGGATTACCTAGTTTTGACCAAGGATCTTTCACAAAGCACCACTGAGGTGGTTCTCACCTTTGCATATAAAATGGGAGAAATGTCAATTGTATGATGTAAAGACCACTCCCATTTTCATGAAATGCACATCCAAGAAGGAAGACACCACCAATAGGCTCAAGGTGTGACTCAAGTGTTGAATGGGGAAAATGGTTTCCTTCACTAAAAAATGTAATTGATGAAATGAGAGTGACAAGATATAATAATGTAGATGATTAATTAAGAAAGACACTAAAAAGATAATAAAAATAGATTCTAATAGACAGACAGTGAGTTGAAACTAACGAAAATGGAAATTGGAAGATGAAACTGACCTGTGACTAAAATTTGAGCTCAAAATGACAGGAAAATGATGGCAAGGGTGACGTGTTCCTGAAACATGACAAAATGGTAATGTGTTCCTAGTATTTTTGGTTAAATTTTTCACAGATCATTTGACTATACCTATTCTACCTAGATCTGATTTGACGGCTATGTATTCTATTTCTGCACATTGAAAAATGGGAAAAATATTGACTAAAGGGTTTTTCCTTTGTCAAACCCCTATTTAGGAATTGACCTTAGAAATGAAAATAATTTGCATAAAGGAACATAAATAAAAATGTAAATAGTATATTCACCTTGCATTAACCCTCATGGATGGATGTAGAATCACTCATACCCATGGAGATGCTTGTATGTGCTTGGGATCCAAAGAGTTGACCTTGGAATGAGATGTGGAATCAAGGATTCCCTTATAAATTCATAGATCTATGAATTCTACTCGTAGATCTTGAATGTAGATATGCTTGATAACACTTTCAAAGAAGGAGAGAGAAGATGGATGGAAGGATGGATATTCTTGATTAATTGAGAATTCCTCTACTTGGCCATCATGGGAGAGAAACTTGCATCAATTGGATAATATTTATTTGGTATTGAATGATCTTAAATGATTGGAGACTTGGAGATCTCGAGCTTGGTTTATTTCCTTCAAATCTTGAAACCAATTTCTCTTTCTTGAAAATTTGATAGCTTGTTTGCCAAAAATGCTTGCATATGGTCGTGATATCCAAAATGAGAGATAATGGGTTTCTTATACTAACTCCATCATTTTAAGATTCAAATCTGATCCAAGATGAACATCAAAGGAAATCCCTAGAGAAAACCCCCGCCTTGGGCTTTGAGTTAAAGTTTGACCCCAAAATCAAGGTACAGGTTACCATTGGTGAAATGTCCTAGGAACATGTTGCCATTGGTGGAATGTATCTAGAGAAATGGGAAAAAATTCAAAATAGAGCTTGAGGAGAGTGAAAAGAAGCAAGAAACTTAGAATCAACTTTCCAGGATCAAGAATAATGGACATTGGGACCTCAAAATTGTCGAAATAGGTTTAATAGGTCCTAATAAAACAACCAATAATAGGTGAAAACTTTTTAGGATAGTAAATATAGGCCCCACTTTTGCAGGAGTATGAGACAAGTTCATACTCATGGTAAATTAGATCAATGTACAAGAACAATCTTATCAAGGTTAAGGAGATAAAGAAAAATCAAGCACCCAAGTGACTCAAGTCGTCAACAAATCCAAAACCAAAATAAATGAGGAATCTCTTGGAAGAGAGAAGAAAGATAGAGAAAGAGAGAGAGAGAGAAAGAAGCATGACCACTACCATAGTTAGGTATTTCCTTACTATGGATCATACAAAGAGAAAATGTTGTTAAAAATTGAATTGAAGGTCTAGCAAGTTGTATTATGCTAGTCAACC
The DNA here is from genome assembly GCA_018584345.1 of Thuja plicata. Lineage (NCBI taxonomy): Eukaryota > Viridiplantae > Streptophyta > Pinopsida > Cupressales > Cupressaceae > Thuja > Thuja plicata. The sequence continues at coordinate 928,082 of MU224420.1, forward strand.
TAAGGAAAACATTATCTCCATAGGGATCAATAAAAGGAAGACCAATCCTTAAGTAAAACATTTTTTCCATTAAGGTATCAAGGAGAATCAATCCTTAAGGAAAGTATTATTTCTGTTAAGGGATCTAATAAAAGGATAAATGCAAGGAAAGAATTGCCTACTTTTCCATCCACAAGAGAGGTTGCATTGAAACATTCTATATGTGTGTATAAAATGTGAAACAAGGACCAAAATCTATGCCCCCACATTAAAGCTTTTGTAAATGCTTTAATGAGAGAAATGGATTTAACAAAGTATACATGCACCCACAAGAAACATTTCATCTATGAGATTCCCTCAAGAAAGGATAAATAAAGGAAAATAAAAACATGACAAAAGAGAGCAAGAGACAGATCTACTAAATCTAGGGCCAATATGATCAATAAAAATATATGTATTATATTAAAATGAAATGTCATCATTCCCCAAAGGTAAAAAAACTACAAGGACAATGGAAGAATTCCATGTAATATTATGAAGTATCTTTTTGGGTTGGTATCATAGAGACCAAAAATAATAGGTAGCTATCATTTTGCATCATGCCCAATAAGACAACACAAAGGCACTTTTAAAAATAGTGGCACATGTATGACATACCATGTAAAAAATTAATAATAATTGAGATATAAATAGAAGAATGTCATAAAAAATTGATTCCTTTATGATCTTGCACTAACAAGGAAACAAGGGTCATTTAAATAAAACTAAACCAAACACATAACAAGAAAGACATCTTAGGGGAAGCACATCATGAAAAACAAGAAAACACATAGAATCCACCGCACAAGACGAGCTAGAGAAGCATATTGACTGCCCCCCATCTCGCTCTATAGTGTTTAGGGAAGGTGGAAAAAATTCAAGGGGAGAAACATCGAGCACTATAGAAGGAACAATAGCCAGTTCTAAACTAGGACCATGCTATAAAGATGGGTCACTTTGCTCGTTACTAGGACTAAGAGATAATTGTTGTGAAAATATAACTAGTAAATCATGATTAACATAAATAAACTCATGCTTATAATCAGAATCATTAGAATTAATATCATTTTTATTTTCATTAGGAACATTAAAAGCATTATCATCAAGAGTATCTTCTATTAGAATTCAAAGAATTCATACACCAAGATCCACTGTATGCAAATGACATGTTACAAAAGCAAAGAATGGAGAAAAGATAGAGATTGATCTAAAAGATGAAATGTTCATTCAAAGAGGGAATAATAATTACAAAGAGATCAAAACCTTACGAAGGTGATCAAAACCTTGAAAGGGGAGAAACCTAGGCTGCATAATAATAATTAAAAAGGAATTAATTATTATATGCCTAAAGTTTAGCTTAAGTAAACATGAGATAATAAATGACTTTAATAATTAGATCAAAATTATTTAATTTATAAGTGAATTAACTTATTACTCCAACACCCCCCTTAAGATAAAATTAGGGAGAAGAAAAAAAATAGAAACAACTACTGAAAGAAGGAAATTTGGGTCCCAAAAACAAGGCATGATCAGGTACCCAATCACAACCAAATCTCTGTAAAGTGGAGAAATAGAGAAAACCACATGGGAAAAACTCTACTCTAGAAAGAGATGGAAAAAGCATGCTGAAATGCAATGGCTCAAGAGACTCTCTCAAAACCATAAGTACAACCAACTCCCCATGAGAGAGGATTGAAGCTCCAAAGTCCCCCAGAATGATAGAACCCCTATGTTGATGATCAGACCAATGTGTCTCCAATGCAAAAGAATCAAAGGTGCTGGAAAAGGAAGAGGAAACCCCTGAATGTGAGGGGAAAATGGAAGGCCTAGCTAATACTCAAAAGAGAATGCATGAGACTCCTATTATAGAATCTACAATGAAGGTGGGCCAATAGATGTGCTGAATCTATCATCTAAGAGGAAATGAATGTCCTCTTATATGTCGTCCACAACTAGACTAGGTGGCTTGATGCATGGAGCGACGATGTTAGGTAATGTTGAAGAGGGATCATGATAAAAAATGTAAACTCAACAAGAGGTGGAGGTGGAAATTTCACAACACTGGTCTTAGGAACAACACATAAGTTCAAGTTGTTGGTTCCCAAAATTGCATATTTGAATCCTACAAGTCTTGCCAACTCGATGCTGGGATATCCAACTGGTTATGGTGAACATGATGGAATTGATTGATACAATCCAAATCCCCTACACTTCTGGCTATGCAAGGCAAAGGTGGGTGTACCTGATCCTAAAAAAATCACTTGAGTCAAAGATACTTATAATATATTGGTTATAATGTGAATGCATAAAAAGTTTCCCAAGTGGCAAGGACTACAGAAAACTTTTGGCTTCCTCAAGTAAGTACAACTTGTAATGATAACTTTACAGTATGAATACTTCAAACTTGCAGATTCTTAATTGAAAATGAAACAAATGATTATATAACTTGTAAAATTATTTTAAAATATTAATAATTATAAAATATGAATAGATATACCAACTTTGAAAAGAAAGATATAGAATAGTCGCTAGCGTATGAATTAGGAACTATGAGAAAAATAATGACCAGTGCCAGAATTTAAAGGAGGTGATAGAGTCAATATTACATGTTTCAATATACAACTTTATGAAATCTTATTTATTTAAACTGTAAACAATTTAATTACCAAGATTTGACGAATCAATTATACTTATGCGTATTCAAACTAGTCTAAAATGCTTTTAACTCACATAGAGACAAAATAGAAGAAAATATGGAAATAATTTGGTATTTCACAATATCTATGATTATCAAGCTTGAAAAGCTATAATTGATTCAGTCTACTTATCCTGATAATAAATAATTTATAGAAAATAAAAAATGATCGTAAAGGACATGACTATGTAATATTTCACTTCTAAAGCCTTAAAAAAATAAATAAAATAAGATTTCTTACTAGTTATGCCTGAAAAAAGAACGCAATGAAGACACTCAATGATGATGCTCTATTCGTTGCAATTCAATCCTTAATAGCATATAAAAATTTGTGCAGTATTCCAAAATCCACTAGCTTAGTTCAATAATCCAGTCATTTCCAACTGAAGAAATTGATATTACAAAACACAATAATATTTGCTAGTTAAAAATGAGATATTTTTCATCGTTGTATCTTTTGTTTGATTTTGCATATAATATTTATATAAAGATGAAAGGATGTCACTTTCTTTTCCAAGAACCACATCCTTTCATAACAAAGAACTAATATTTGTTAATTTATAACATAATGTGGATACCAAATTTTAAATTCTCAAAACTTTGTTTTACATGTGAGACACGGGCACATATTTCTGACAAGAAAAAAATCACATGAGTTGTCACTTCAATATCATTAACTCCTACAAATCATATGGTTCATCACCTAATTTTCTCTATTCATGATATGCCTATTCCGCTTCCATTCTCTTCGTTCAAACAGAGCTCCTTCCTAATCTGTCAAGGCTCGGCTCCTGAATGCATTAACATCTTATACTGCAAAGTAGGAAATCCTCAAGATTCATGAATTTCTATGTATTTTTATTCACCTATAGGTGTGTCTTCTTCCTACATATCTGACACATCCTCATCCTACAAAAAAAATTGATGTGTCAATAGATATCTACCTTAGATAATTCTAATTCATTGTGTGATCACGTTTTTGGTCTCTGCATCTGAATCGAACAAGGAGTCTTTTCCTTGAATTTATGGGTGAATAAAAGGAGCGGAAAGAATTTATACATACATAGGATTAGTAATGAGATTACTACTCAGGGGTGCCCCAATTTTACTTTCCATTTTTAATTCTGTCATGCCCAAAAGTTGGACAAAAACACACAATCAAAAATTTATAAAACATGCTAAAGGAAGGGTACACTACCTCAAAGGTAGAACTTGTGTGAAAAATGATGTAGAAACAAAAGCAGTAAATGGAAAGGTCATACGAGATAGGATAGCTCTCAGAACTATCCTATAGGGATCCCTACGCTACATGCTTCGATCGACATGCAAATCGAGATAGGATACCAAAAGTAAACCTAAGTTGACCAAAACTCAACTATGCTCCAAATTACATGAAAGAAAGTCTCTAGGGCCCACTAAGCCCTTAAAAAGGCTTACGAACACAAATCAAGATAGTTGACCCAAAAGTCAATCAAAGTTGACCAAAAATTCAACCATCTCGGAAAGGCACAAAACTGAAATCCTAGGGTCCAGGGGATACAGGGAACACCTGGCATGAAAATCAGGGTGATCAGACTAAGTTTGACCACAATTGACTATAAGTCAACCATGCACGAAATCGGTCAAGGGAGATGATACAAGCTTAATGAATGTTTAACGCGAGGGTAAGGGGTGGTTATGAGCCCCTTAACACTATTTAACTTAACATGAATAATTTAGTCAAATAATTAACGTGTTAAACCTTTTATTAATATATTATTTCACAAAATCCATACATTTGAATTTAATCACCAAACAGAAAAAATCTCACTAACATATTCAATAATTATCTAAATATATTTTCCAGAAAATTATCTATAAGAAGAAAAATTCAATCAAAGGAATAATAACTCCAAACTAATAAGATCTAAAAGGAAATCAAATCTAATTTTAAGAGATCTAATTTAATTCCTTAATAATGAATTAAATTCCTATAGATATACATGTTTAAAGAATTAAAACTCTAAACTCTTAACAATATTACTATAACATTTCATTACTAACCTTTAAACTGTGAATTAAAAATTTATACATTAACTAAGTTATAATCAACCCATGCATTTCAAAATGATATCTTATATGCCTATATAAATTCACTGGCCCTATATTCTAATAAAAGACAAAACATAAATTAAAAATTATACTAAAATGAAAAAATTAAAATAATGCTGAGCTGCCCTAAATTCATTCTTCTTGTTTCTTTAGGGCTGATTGCCAAAGATGAGCGGCGCTGGAGAGGGAAGCCGCGTGAGAGGAGAGCCGCATAGGAAAAACAAAAGAGATAGTGGGGGTAGCTCAGGGACGACGCAATCATTGCCCCATCCGTCCCACCACTGCGTACACCATAGTGGTGGTGTAGGGGGGATGGCACAGCTCGGCTCTAGCCGCCACCACTGTGGTAAGAAAAATAGTGGGGGGTGTGGGGGTGGCTTCGGCCATGCCCCAAACCCAGCAAAAGAAAAAAATAAAGCTGAAAGATAGATATTTTTGAGATTTTTGTTTTTATTTTA
>MU224420.1:942454-958573 GCA_018584345.1 Thuja plicata
ATATATATATATAAAAGCTACAACAAGAAATAAAATAAAATTTATTTCATACTGGTGAAAAAAATCTCTCTATTAAAACAGAGAGCACTAGGCTATAGTTTTTTGCCACAAAAAATATACCCTCAATAATCAAATAAAATAATTTGGATAATGTAGGAACCAAATATAAAATTCGGGCAATTTTTTTTTTTTTTTAATTTTTTTATCTAGAAATGATTAAGTCCGGAATAATTTTAATTCAAAGAATGTATTCCCTTGCATATATAAACATTTTTTTTTTAAAACAATTTTAAAAGGAAATCTCTAAGTGCAAGAGCTTATGTATTTATTTTTATTTGAACACAACAAAAAGACAAATTCATTCTAAGTATAGAAATGAACTCTATGGTCTTACATAGATTTTCAACAAAATTTGTAAGCACATCATCCATGTATATGTAAAACGGTTTTCAATTTATGCATGAATTAATTAATTTAAATTTTCAAATAAGGTATATATAAACTAAGTCATGTAACCATGTTTCCTCAAAATTTTCTATTGAATTACAATACAAAATTATGATCACAATCTTTTTGTAGAATCTCCATTTCTCAACATGGATACAAAAGATTTCTAAATGATACAAGGTTAAATTTTTTTATTTTTATTTTAGTATTTATAAAGGCTCAATACAATAATGACCATAAAGAATTACTCTAAAACAATAAGGGTTACAATATTAAAAATTTTCAGTTTCAAGTCTAGGAATCTGAATGCTTTGCACACACCAAGAATCTAGCTGCACCTGCCAGATATGAGGTTGGCCATGGAGGCTCACCTCCCAACCTATACCTTTACAAGGTCATCACTGAGCTTGGGGATCCAAATTGGAATGGGAGACAAACAAGCATTACTCAACTTACATATTGCATAACAAAAAATATCAAACACAAGAAAACTCCCCAACACAAGGTAGAACAGGATGAAGGTCTCCAAGAGGCCTTCCTAAAAACAAGGGTGGTCGTAGACCTTCTCTGTAGGAGAAGCCAATTAACAAAAAAAATAAAACCTCAAGCCACACATGGACTTGGAATAACCATCTCCACGAGATGCAGTCATGAACAATAACCTCCTTATGCTCCCCAGGTTCTCTTAGGCCCTACTTGGCATCATGGATATAAAAAACCCCATGTCTTTCCCTTCTCACATGGGAGACTCTACACTAAACTATATTCTTCTCCTACCACCCCCTTGAAGGTTACTCTTCCCTCCCAAGGGTGAGTGTGCCTTGAAGAAACCCATTCTAAATTAATCACAAATAAAAACACAACAAAATAAAACACCAACCAGAATTTTTGAATTTAACCATAAAATACTTAGGACTCCATTAATGGATTTTCAAGCTCAAGAAAATACAAGAAACCATGAAATCTATACTAAAGAAGACCAACCTTTATCCAAGCTAAGGTGAGTTGAGAATTGGTGATGAGCTATCCCTCCTATTCTCCTTCTCCAAAAGCTCCTTCAAACTGAAATTTGTCTCTAATGGTAGAGAGTGGGTGAACACTCAACTCTTTCTAAAACCTTCCCTATATAGGGAAAACCCCCAAAATATCCAAGGCTAACCAAAGGTGACAAGACCCTAACCACCCCTTTCTCCCACTTACCTTCATTCTCCTAGAAAGGAGTTAAATGCAACCTTGGAAGAAAAGAGAGGTTAACCAAAGTTACACAAATCCTCAAATTTGATGAAGTTTTAAAATGAGAGTTTAGGGGAGAAATAAATGAGTTTAGAGGCTCATTTATGACTAAAATGACCTCTAACCCCTAGGGTACCAAGTTGGGTAGCTAAAACTGATCCTAGTTACCTTCTGGGAGCTTAAAAGACCCTCCTAAACTAAACCTAAAGTTAACCTACAGATTTCTACATCAAGTTGATCATCTAGAAACTTCTAACCTTGGGTAGGCTTGGGAAATATACTTAGGTAACCTTAGTTAACCTTACACCTAACCATGGTTCACATAACTAGCCTTGTCAATATGAATTGCAACACTTTCTAAAATTTGTACAATAAATTAAAACAAATGGCATGGCTTATTCACATTAACTTTAAATAATTGAAATACACACATGCAAATCACATTTACAAATAAAACACATATACATGATTTCCATGTTTCTTTATATAAACATGACCTTGGAATGCACAAAATTTCACACAGGTTCCAATACTGGGTCCCTGATTTAGATCCATCGTCAACATTCCATGCACACTCATTACACACATCAGTAGGTCCAAAACAACTTGATATGACAATATAATATGACATCAATAATACATTTCATATAAACTATATCTACATTCAAAATTAAATAAGAAAATCGTTAGTTTTCTAAACCAAATTCCATTATAATTACCTCTACACAATAAATCTCAAATATGACATCATCATAAACTCAAATTGAATCAAAGCATGTAGCATCTTGAGTGTACTTTAATTACATAATCAGGTACTGAATATATAACATAGGATTCAAAAGATACTCAAATACATAAGAGTCTCGAATAGTTAAAGTATGTCTAAGCATAAACTACTGAAAGCATGAATAATAAGCTGTAAAACTATGAAAGTCTAATGTAGGTCTCACAATTCTTTTGTTGTGCATTATTAATATAATCATATTTTCCTCTTACAATTTCAAACCAAAACTTTGCTGGTGCTACACATTTCTTATTTCGCTAAATGACTTCCTGGATGACTGAAACATATATCACTCATTTTATAAATCATTAGCTTTTTATGTAAATTTACTCTTCCTGTTAATCAGTTTTATGAATCATTTGTTCTAAATTTGTCACTCTTTTGATACTTTTATAATCACTAGAAATCTGTATATTATATGGCCCATGAAATTACATCCATATTTTATTCATCTGTACTCTGCTTAACGCCATCTGCTGAATCTGAAAACTTGATAACTAGATAGACTCTCCTTTTTACCATCCTTGTAAAACATATGATTCAAAGGTTCTCTTCAATACACTAAAAGAAAAAACCTTAGTGAAAAGGTGCTGCTAATCTACAATTGGATATATAGTTCCATGATTAGTCCATGTATACACAACAATATCTAAAATCAGTAATATCTTGTCAGTAAACTATCTTTGTTTAGCCAGCTCTGCATATGAGTATAAAATCCATGAACCCACTCTTGATGCAGACTTCTATATCCATTGTGTCATATTGAATAAATCCAGTTCATAAAACTTAGAGATATCTACGCACCTTTTATAGATTCAATGATACTCAATAATATAAAATACTGTATAACAACAAAATAAAATTAGATTCTTGAAATAAGATGCATTAAGCAGTCATTGTAGCATAGAATAGTTAAAACATAAAATATGAACTTATATGGATAAATAAAATGGTAATCAAATGGATGCCCTGATTTTATGAAATCAGGGCTCCATTGCAAGTGGCCCGACTTCACCTCAATAGGCTCTCATGAAAAAGGAGAGATATTATCTGAAAGTGGAGATGGTGGACCAAAATGAGAGATAGAGTACAAGAGGGAAGAATGATCAACTGTCCCTATTATAACAATATTGTCTATCTCACTTTCTTTGATGTGCACTGAATCTTGTGTTAACTCAACTATCTTCCCTGTCCCACTATGAGTAATCTGATAGATACAGAAAAGGTTATAGGAAAAAGATGGAACACATAGTAAATCATGGAATGCACCCTCATCGATGTCAATATTAATTTTCCCACATATAATCATAACAATGTTATTCCCCATCAAAATTTGAGGGGTAAGAGAAGCCTCAAAAGAAAAGAATAAATCCTGAGAAGAGGCCACATTGTGTGAAGCACCTAAATATAGTAGCCATTTAGAAGAGTGATAAATATCATTTGCACATAATGTATGAACCTTTCCTATGTCCTGTTTATCTATCTTGATTGATGATGACGAAGAATACCTGTGAGAAGTAGAATAATAAGGAATATCCATGTTTCTCTTTTGAAGAAGAGTTGTCAAATCAGAAATTTGCTTTGCATATCCATCTATCTTCTTCTCATAGCAATGAGACTCATCATGATTGGTATTTTTACAATAATAACACTTAGGTCTTTCTGTCTTTGATTTTTTCCCCTTAGGAGAAGGTGGGCCAAAAGAGTGCTGAGAACTAGAATCCTTCCTAGATTCTATGGTTGGTCACTTCTATTTCTACTCTTGCTTCCCTAAATATGGGAAAGATACCAATGCATGGTTATATGATCCTATGGGAGAATCAAGCTGAGATAGGTTTTCCTACCCAGGAGTCAAACAATCATAAAATATATCAAATATAGGCATGGTAAATTGTGGACCCAAAGCATCCATAGTGGAATGGAAGGTAGAATAAAATATTTGAAAGGGACCACAAAGCTTAGAATGAATTAGGTAAATTCACTCTGTATCTATCTTATTCTTTCCACAACCCTATAAGATAGATCTGATAGATTTGAATTTCATCAAGAAATCCCAAATAGAAGGAAAAGACTCAGGACCCAAAGCTGTCAATTCTACCTCAATCTGAAGTGCCCTTAAATCATTGACTGTGCCAAAGAGAGTCTAAAAATTCTCCCACATATTAAAAGGAGTATCACAACCATCAAGATGAAAGAGAAAACTACTTGAAACATGCAAATAAATCACACCCATAGCCTCATCCATATTTCTCCTATGTTGCATGACCTCATAAGGATGAGTCAAAACTAAGTGAATGGTATCCAAACAAGACCATAACCTGCATGAAAGGAGAAGCCTTTTCATACGAGATTTCCACATATGGAAATTATGTGGAGTGAGAAGCTCAACGGATGTTGAATCTTCCATTTTTGCACTAAAAAATTTCTCCAGAAAAATAGTCTCAGATCTGAAAAGAGCTCTTCAAGAGCTTTATGATGCCTATTTGTGAGCAAACAATGGAGTCTGTATCTATATTCTGGAGGCTTAAAAGCAAAGGTAGTAAATAGGAAAATATGAAAATGAAACCCCTTCCAAAATCTCCACCCCAGAAAGAGCTTTCCAACAATCTAAGGAAGTCCAGAAAGGCCTCCATTTTCTCCAGTTAGAGCATAAAAACCAACTAGGGTTAAAAAGGGCTTCAAAAAATAAATTTTAGAGGCCCTCGGGCTTAAACAGACTGACCCGTAGCCATATGGAACACGCATGGGGCTAGTTGGTGGAGGACCTAGTCACCAATGTGACTATGGGCCTAGGATGTCAAGGGTTGAAGGAGCGCATTGGGGGCTGCACAGAGGGCGGTAGAGGCACAAAGCACTGGGCACTGGCAACCACTTTGGGCGGTGTGTGGGTCACTTGGTAGAATAGGGACCAGCGGTGGCCTCGCGGTGGTGGCCACATGGTGGGGGCTGGTGGCCACCACTCCTTCCACCATTTGAACATGTAGTCTCACCAAAAAACACTGACTTTGGTGATTTTAATATGTTTTTTTTTTGCTTTTTTTATGTAAATTTTCTCCGGTATGCATGCCAAATAGGTCTATAGGCAAATTGTTTTTGCCTCAGAATGCAAGTGAGTCCAATTTAGGCATGCCTTATATGAAAATAGAGGTTTTTGAAGATTTTGGATGTAATTGTGAGGTTGGTTTATGTCATAAGTGATCCAAAAAATAGCTCCCCCTAGATCGACACAAAAAAACTTTGAAAACTTGAAACCCTCAATGCTCTGAAAATTCTTCAAAAAATCTACAATGGACTGCAACATCTGTTGGAAAGTGACAATGCAAGCAATTGTTATTTTGTCATTGATGTCAAACCTTAACTGGTGAGACTATTGTTATCTGTTTGAGTACCATATCTATTGATTGATGAAGAATATTTAACAAGAAGACCAAGTGAATGGTTGAGTTAAGGCAAATAAAAGGGTACTTGATCAGTTGGCACTCTGGCAAAGTAATTAGTTGTTTATCTTTCTAAGACAATTTTTCTAGTTGTTTTGTGCCAAGCAACTTTGGCTTATGCCGAGCAAATTTTTTTATGCCGAGTGAAGTTGTTTGTGATGAGCAAGTTTGTTCAGTGCCGAGCACTAGTGAAATTGCCGAGTGAAAATAGTGATGTTGGCCGACTTACAGTAATTGGATTAATGATGAGATTTGAGATCTCTGGGTGACTTAGTTAATTTTATTGAGATATGTAAAGTTAATTAAAGATTGATCCACGTCATTTAATGTATGGGTAACCATAATTAATGCATGGTTTCAAGATTTAATTAGAGACTACTTTGGAGAAGTAAATGTAATGTAATAATGGAATGATCCATTGGATCTGACCTAACCTAAGATCTACGATCTTGATCAAGTGACAAAGATTTATCTAACCTAGATAGAGAGGTATATGATAACTTCAAGGGTTTATTCATTAAGTGTGCAAGTGGATGTGTGTATGCAAGAGGATTGCATAGTTGATTTACTAATTGGAATGACCTATCAGAGAAGGCTGAATATAGAAGTAGAAAGTTGCATGTGTGATTGCTTGACGGATTTCCAAGCAGATTAAAAGATTGAAATGAAAATGCAGGCCATCTAGTAAGTTAGAATCAGAGTTGTAATTGGATCTGAATTTGCAAAGTAAGTTGTATGTATTAGATCACAACTGCTAATTACTTTCTAATCATTGTATAAGTTAAAATCCTTTAACAAGGTTGACCTAACAGTCATTTGTATAAATCCTCTAACAAGGTGACAATTAGGTGGAATATTCTAAGTCCTCTAACAAGGTCACTCCTAACAGGGTGATTAAATCCTTTAACTAGGTCACACCTAACAGTGTTTTATTGTAACCTTTAATAGGGTTGGCTCCTCACAGAGCTCACTTCAGAAGAGTGAAAATTGGTAGCATGTTACTGGTGGTTTTTCCCATATGGGTTTCCATGTTAAATACATGTGTCAACTTGTGTGAATGCTTATGGTTTGTTTTACTATTATGTTTCTACAAGCTAATTACATTATACAGTAAAATGCATGATTAAAGTTGTTGACATATGCTACTACTACCGAGTAGATCTAAAATATAGAAAGTTTTATTTTCTACATCTATACTTGAGGATAACTGATTCACCCCTCCCCTCTCAGTTATTCTAAATTCATTCTAACAATTGGTATCAGAGCTTTGGTCTTTTGAAAATAGTTTGAAGGTACTTGGAGTGAAAAGATCAAGATGTATAAGAAGGAGGTTCCGAAGCTGAACAAAGATAACTTTCCTGCATGGAAAATTTTGATGAAAATGCATTTGGCCGATATTGGAGATGATACTAAGGGACTTATTGAAAATGAATGTGTATCACCTACTACTCCTCTCATAGCTGCACAAGTAAGAGAAAAACAAGAGCACAATCAAGCAATGTTGGAGATTGCATCCTCATTGAGCTATTCAGAGTTTGATGATATAAAGAGCTGCACAAATGCAAAGAAGATGTGGGATAAAATAGCAACTGTCTATGGTGGAGACACAAATGTGCTGAGAGCTAAATCAGAAAGTCTAAGAGGTAAGTTTGATGAGATGAAAATTCAAGAAGGTGAAAATGTTAATCAATATTATGGTAGAGTAAAAGAAGTTGTAAATGCCATTAGAGGAGCTAATGGAACAATAGATGAGAACACTATTATGAGCAAGGTACTGAGAACTTTACTTCCTGTATATGCTATTAGAGTTTCTACAATTCAAGAACTGAGATGTACTCCAAAAAATAATCTGAATCAGGAAAATATGATAGGTAGACTCACTGCATTTGAAATGTCAAATTATGATAACTACAATCCACAAGGAATTGATTATGCTTTTAGATCACAGTTGGTTCTCAATAAATATAAGAAAGGAAAGAAACATGTGAACAGTGATAGTGACACTACTAATGATGATCTTGAAGAACTTGAAGCACTTATGGCAAAAAGGTTGTCCAGAGGAAAAGGAAAATACAGAGGTAAATTTCCTATTATTTGTTTTTCATGCAATAAAGTTGGTCATATAGCTGCTAGATGTCCTGATAAGAATGAAAAAGATGAAAGAAAGGACAAAAAATACAAGGAATACAAAGATAGAAAGGATAATCGAGACTTCAGGAAATATAAGGATTACAAAGACAAAGGTAAGAAATCTTGTTATATTGCTGAAGAAACTTCTGACAATGATACTGACAATTCTGATGACAATGATATAGACATTTTTTATGTTGCAATGAAAGAAGATTCTAATGATGATGAGAAAAATGCGTTAATTTCTTATAAGAGTAAAGGCGATTGTTGGATCATTGACAGTGGTTGTTCCCATCATATGAATAGTGACAATGATAAGTTTGAAACCCTAAACAAATGTAAAGGAGGATATGTAAAATTTGGTAATGATGCACAATGTCTTATCAAAGGTAAAGGATTGATTAATCTGATTGACAAAATCAGATGTGATAATGTGTATTGGGTTGATGATCTTAACTATAATTTGTTGAGTGTTTCACAGCTGAACACTTCTGGTTACAGATTTGAGTTCCATCACAGAAAAGCAAAGATCTATGACTCTACTAGAGAAATAGTTGGAAGTGGTGATCAGACTAAAGGTAATTTGTTTTATTTGGATTTATCTAAAGAAACATGTTTGTTTGCACAGTACAATGATATTTGGTTATGGAATAAGAGGTTGTGTCATGTGAACTTTGATAACTTGGTAATCATAAGTAAATTGAAAAGGGTTAGAGGGCTACCTAGGTTAAAGAAACCTGAGAATGCAATGTGCAAACAATGTCAACTAGGAAAGATGACTAAGTCTAGTTTCAAGAGTAAAACACATATTTCAGAGGAAATTCTAGAATTAGTCCATACTGATCTCTATGGTCTCATTAAAGAAAGAAGCTACTGTGGTGCTTGATACTTTATTGTATTTTTTGATGATTATTCAAGGATGATGACTGTAATGTTTCTCAAGGAAAAATCTGATGCATTCCAGTTATTTAACTGGTACTTAGCTAAATTTGAAAAGGAAATAGGAAAAAGTTTGAAATGCTTAAGATCTGACAGAGGTGGAGAGTTTATTTCTAATGAGTTCAATAGGTTCTGCAATGACCGAGACATAAAGAGATAGATGTCCGCACCCAGGACACCTCCACAAAATAGTATTGCTGAACGCAGGAACAAATCTATCATGGACTGTGCAAGAACGCTAATGATGGAGAAGAATGTTGCACAGAAATATTGGAAAGAATTTGTAAGTACTACAGTCTATACTCTAGATAGAGTACAAGTCAAGAAAGGTACAAATGCTACACCTTATGAACTTTGGTATGGTTATGCACCTAGTGTAAAGTACTTTAAAGTATTTGGAAGCAAATGTTTTATACTAAAGGACAATAGAAATGGAAAAATTGATGATAAAGGTGAAGAAGGCATATTCCTTGGTTATTAAATAAAAGCAAAGCATACAAATGTTTGAATTCTAATAGTAATAAAGTTGTGGAAATTGCAAATGTTAGAATTAATGAGTTTGCAGAAAGGAATGAAGCTGAAAGTACACAAGAGCCTAAAAGCTACAGATCATTTGTATATCTAGATGAGGAAGATTCTAATACATTACCTGAGGCTACTTCTGAGCAACAATAAGTGAATGAAAAGCTATTTGATGGAGATGTTGAGTCTTAGAATCAACTAGAACTAAACACAAACAGTGAACCTGAAGCAAGACCTGAGCCTACTCTTGCAAAATATGTGAGGAGACACCACAATTTTGATCAAATAATTAGATCAAAGGATTTTGCAGTTATGACACGAAGTAAGTTGAGAGATGGCACATGTCTTTTATGTGAATTTGATCCCAAAATAGTGAAAGATGCTTTAGAAAATGAAGATTGGATACAGGCAATGAATGAGGAAATTGAACAAATTGAAAAGAACAAGACTTGGATACTTGTACCTAGTGTAGAAACAGATGAAATATCAGATTCAACTCCAAGATATAGCTGCATGCAATAAACCTATCACAAAGAATGAAGCAACAATATGGAAAAAGAAAAACCTCTTGTGCTCGAAAATGTCAGAGCTCAAAAATGTATTATCTGATTAAAGAAAAAGTACAAAGCTCAACCTTATAAAGGTGAGATAGAAACCCTAAAGGAAAAAACTAGGCTGCACATTATTAATTAATAATTAGTTAATAATGCACCTAAGTGAAGCTTAAGTAACTAGAGTAATAGAAACTTATATAATTAAATCAATATGATTTAATTAATAAGCGTAAAGTAATAATACTCTAACACCTAGGCCGAAGGATAAAAATATAATTGGTACAAAGTGGGTATTCAGGAATAAACTGAATGAGGATGGAGATGTGACAAGAAACAAAGCTAGACTAGTATGCAAGGGTTATGTACAGGAGGAAGGAATTGACTATGGTGAAATATTTGCCCCAGTTGCAAGATTGGAAGGAGTCAGAACCTTACTTGCATATGCAGCCTATAAAGGATTCAAATTTTATCATATGGATGTGAAATCTGCATTTCTCAATGGTATCTTGGAAGAAGAAGTGTATATTGAGCAAGCTAATGGTTTTGTTGACCCTAACAAAAGGAATATGGTTTGCAGATTGCAAAAATCACTATATGGATTGAAGTAAGCGCCAAGAGCATGGTATGAGAGATTGCACAATTATCTGATCAAGATTGGATTTGCAAGAACCAATGAAAACACCAACCTGTACTTGAAGATAGAGCAAAGCAAAGGTATATTATTAGCTGAAATTTTTGTATATGAAATCATATTTAGTGGACAAGATGTGTTATGCTAGACATTTCCAACAAAGATGCAAACTGAATTTGAGATGTCTATGTTTGGTGAGATAAAATTCTTTGTTGGCTTACAAATTTATCAAATGAAGAATGGTATCTATATCACTCAATCTAAATATATCAAGGAGATACTAAATTTTTTTGGAATGGAAGAGTCCAAACCAGTGAGTACACCCATGGCTACTGGACAGAAGCTAACAAAAGATGATGACACAAAAGAAGTGAACCAAACACTCTACAGATCAATGATTGGAAAACTACAGTATGTTGTACACAATAGAATTGACATTGCCCTAGCTATTGGAATTGTTGCAAGGTTTTCTGCTAACCCCAAGGAAACTCACATGATGGAAGTAAAAAGGATTCTAAGATATTTGAAAGGAATTGATGACTATGGTCTATACTACAAGAAGATTGACAAGTTTGAACTCAGAGTTTACACTAACTCTGATTGGGCTGGAAATGTTGATGATAGGAAAAGCACTACTGGTGGAGCATTTCTTTTAGGAAAAAGATTGATCTCATGGACAAGCAAGAAAAAAAACTGCACCTCACAATCTATAGCTAAAGCCGAGTATGTGGTAGCAACAGTCAACTGTTCTAACATTGTGTGGTTGAAGATACTACTGAAAGGTATGAAGGAAGAAATCACTGAACCAATTGTCATATATTGTGATAATATGAGTGCCATTAATATTTCTAAAAACCCTATTATGCACTCAAAGACAAAGCACATAGCTATCAAGTATCATTACTTGAGGGAGCTAGTTCAAAATAAAGAAGTAAGACTGGATTATGTGAACACTAAAGAACAATTAGCAGACATATTAAAAAAGGCACTACCCAAGGATGCTCATGAGTATCTGTGAGGTAAAATGGGGGTGATTCCCCTAAATGAGGCTAATTAAGTTCTGTATGGTACTGTTGCATCAAATATTACATTTAGAATACTTGACACATTGATACACAGTAAGTCACACTTTAGGATGCTGACTAAAGTTATGAAGTTGGACAAGGATAGAAAAGAAAATCAGTCATAATCAAGATGACATGATTAGCTTGATACTGAAGATCTACATGATAAAGATATCAAAGTCTTTGGCATTGTTGTCAAAGAGGGAGAGATTACCTAGAGGGAGAGATTACCTAGAGGAAGAGATTAAGTATCAAGAGGGAGAGATTACCTATATAGAGGCAGAAGTTACTATTGAATTATCTACTTAGAGGGAGTCTACAGATGATTAGACACAGATGATTACAGTGTGATTAGACACAGATGAGGGACAAATGTTTTACATATGAGAATCAGAATGAAGCTAAAGAAATTAATGAAGATTTGTTCATATCAAGGAACACAGGTGACTTTTTGGATTGTATGGTAACTATGCTTTTTAAAATCATTGTTTTAATATTTTGTGTTGCCATCAATGCCAAAGAGGGAGATTGTTGGAAAGTGACAATGCAAGCAATTGTTATTTTTTCATTGATGTCAAACCTTAGCTGGTGAGACTATTGTTATCTATTTGAGTACCATACCTATTGATTGATGAAGAAGATTTAACAAGAAGACCAAGTGAATGGTTGAGTTAAGGAAAATAAAAGGGTACTTGATTAGTTGGCACTGTGGCAAAGTAATTAGTTGTTTATCTTTCTAAGAAAATTTTTCTGGTTTTTTTGTGCTGAACAAGTTTGGTTTGTGTCGAGTGAAGTTGCTTGTGCCAAGAAAAGTTGTTTATGCTGAGTGAAGTTGTTTGTGACAAGCAAGTTTGCTCAGTGCCGAGCACCAGTGAAATTGCCGAGTGAAAACAGTGATGTTGGCCGACTTACAGTAATTGGATTAATGATGAGATTTGAGATCTCTGGCTGACTTAGTTAATTTTATTGTGATATGTAAAGTCAATTAAAGATTGATCCATGTCATTTAATGTATGGGTAGCCATAATTAATGCATGGTTTCAAGATTTAATTCGAGACTACTTTGGAGAAGTAAATGTAATGTAATGATGGAATGATCCGTTGGATCTGACCTAACCTAAGATCTATGATCTTGATCAAGAGGAAAAGATTTATCTAACCTAGAAAAAGAGGTATATGATAACCTCAAGGGTTTATTCATTAAGTGTGCAAGTGGATGTGTGTATGCAAGAGGATTGCATAGTTGATTTAATGATTAGCATGACCTAGTAGAGAAGGCTGAATACAGAAGCAGAAAGTTGCATGTGTGATTGCTTGACAGATTTCCAAGCAGATCAGAAGATTGAAATGACAATGTAGGCCATCCAGTAAGTTAGCATCAGAGTTGTAATTGGATCTGAATTTGCAAAGTAAGTTGTATGTATCAGATCACAACTGCTGATTAATTTCTAATCATTATATCAGTTAAAATCCTTTAACAAGGTTGACCTAACAGTCATTTGTATAAATCCTCTAACAAGGTGACATTCAGGTGGAATGTTCTAAGTCCTCTAACAAGGCCACTCCTGACAGGGTGATTAAATCCTTTAACTAGGTCACACCTAATAGTGTGTTATTGTAACCTTTAATAGGGTTGGCTCCTCACAAAGCTCACTTCAGAAGAGTGAAACTTGGTAGCATGTTACTGGTGGTTTTTCCCATATTGGGTTTCCACGTTAAATACTCGTGTCAACTTGTGTGAATGCTTATGGTTTGTTTTACTGTTATGTTTCTGCAAGCTAATTAAATTATACAGTAAATTGCATGATTAAAGTTGTTGACATATGCTACTACTGCCGAGTAGATCTGAAATACATAAAGTTTTATTTGCTACATCTAGACCTGAGGATAATTGATTCACCCCTCCCCTCTCAGTTATTCTAAATTCATTTTAACAATATCAATATTATGATACCATATTAGAATTCAAAGAATTCATACACCAAGATCCACTATATGCAAATAACCTATTACAAAAGAAAATAATGTAAACATGACAAAGCTTGATCTGAAAGATGAAATTTTCATTCAGAGAGGGGATAATAATTACAAAGAGATCAAAACCTTATAAAGGTGATCAAAACCCTGAAAGGGGAAAAACCTAGGTTGCATGATAATAATTAATAAAGAATTAATTATTATATGCCCAAAGTTTAGCTTAATTAAACTAGAGAAAATAAGTGACTTTAATAATTAAATCAAAATGATTTAATTAATAAGTGAATTAACTTATTTCTCTAACATCTTCTTCATCCAAATTAATTGTAATAGAATCCAAGATACGAATACAATTATCATGTTTTTTAATTTTATCTTTTTCATGTTAACTTCATCCTTTGGTTCAAGCATAGACTGGTCAAAGAGAATCAAAGAATCAATGGGCATTTCGGGTAAATAAAGGTTTTGAAAAGTGCATTGATGGGCTCTAGCACAATTTTTATAGTGGCAGTTACGAGAATAAAAATTATGCTTGGTTTTACTAGAAATTTTTCTTGGTTCAGGATAAATAAACATCGGGTCCTGTTCTTCTTTATTAGGAGGAAAAGAAGGAACTACACTAGGTTGAGAGATAGCATCAACAAACTATTTATAAGATATAGGAGGTGGAAATGAAGTATATATAGGAGGTGTAGGTTGCATAGGGAGAAGTCTAGGTCCAAGGTGTAACCACCCTAATTTGGTCTACTATAACTAGAGACCCTATTTTCCCTAAATGTGATCATACCCCTAATTATGTCAATCCAACTATTTAATTATTCAAATAATTCATTAAAATCAATTTAATTTCCTAAAATCAAAGTTATTTCATCACTAAATCACATTAATTACATTGGCCTATTTAAATAAAATCAACCCAATTAAATCCATGGCTAATGTAAATAATTAAAAAGAATTAAATAAAGTCTCTAATTACAACTCATCACTTGCACATGTAAGGTCAATCCATGAACTAATGAGGGTTAACTCACATGGATCACCAAAGATTCAATCCTCACCTCTCCTCACATATCAATCTCAACCACTCATCTCTTAAATTATTCTATAAAAGGATTGAATTTTGAGCTCAATTGGTCCTTAATCTTAGAATGTTGAATGCACTATTATGTTGTCATTTTTGTTTCATAATCTCACATAGCTAATTAGATAATTTTCATTTGTGCTTCAATTGAAACTTTGTCTTATTTTAAGCATGAAATGTATGTTAATTAGCTTCGTTTCTTTATGAATCTTCCATTCTAGGACTGAATATGTCACTAATTTATGCATAATCTGAGGGCAATTATAGATTAAACCATATTATTCTTAGATAGGAAGCAATATGTCATTTTCCTTTGGTTTTATATGTTTTTCAATTTAATTTAATGATTCTAACCATTTATGCAATGACATATTGAAGTGTTGTATTGTAGCTTGTAGGTACAATATTCACACACACATTTCTGGTGCCCACCGTGGGGCCAAGCCCCAGATTTCTCACCAATTTGAGAAAATTGATCATCTTTTGATATCTGTTTTTAGGTGGAGAATTGCATTTAGGAGCAAAGGATCACATTTAGGAGACAAGGATCGGATAGAAAAAAGAATCTCACATCCCATATATCCTGTGTCGCATCTTACTTATCCTGGATAATTTTTGGTAAAAGCTCACATCTGGTAAATTACAAATCCCATTTAAGGTAAAAGATCACCTTTAGGATCATTCATTGCATTTGGTAAACCTTGAATCCTATTTGGTTAGGTTCAGGGTCACATTTGGTTAGTCTTCTGACATATTTTATAAATTTTGCAACTAATCAGCTGACTTTGCATATTTTTGGATGAATTTGATCATTTGACCATCCTAATGAGTTATTGCAGGATGCTGTTGAAGACTTCTTTGGTTAAGAATATGGAGTAAAAACTTCTAACAACTGGTTTTGTAGGTTTCCTTGGGTAAATGTACAATAACATGTCGCACTAGAGGACATTTTACAGGGGTCCGGCCGTACCCCGTCCGGCCGGAATACGTCCGGCCGGAACGGGTCCAGCCGGACCCCTGTGGCGCTTTTTAGACGCCACTTGGCGCCTATGTGGTGCGTGGGGTCCGGCCGGACACGGGCCGGCTAGAAGGGTGTCCGGCCGGACCCCCAAAAAGTAATAAAAGGGCAAAAAAAAGCCCGCCCGCCTCATTCGGATTCAGCGGGTGGGGGCTTAGCAGAGTGCTACAGGGGTATTCCGGCCGGAAGGGGTGAGTACCTTTTTTTTTTTTAATTTTAATGTTTTTTTTTAGTTGTTTTTGTTTATTTAGTATTAAATAATTGTTTTTTAATTAAAAATCCATGTTTAATTATTATTTTTT